>BPLR01017905.1:12500-66504 GCA_021605095.1 Caerostris extrusa | reverse complement strand
GAATGCAGATGCAGGACGATTCTCCAAAAATAAGTCCTTCCTCATCACAATGGGTTGTTTGTTTTTGGGGTACATAAATAAAGATGGTGCTGAAGGATTCTACACCAATGTTCCATAAAAAAGAACAGTAAGATGTATAAAATTCCTACATAGTATTTTGATTATAGCTTTACAAAGTAAAACTGTTTGGAGATGCTGCCCATCTCCTCACGGTAGTCAAGAGCCATGTTTTCAGAATCTGCAAAAACATATTTTATATAAAAAACAAAAATTTTTTAAAAATAATTGAAGATTAAAATAAGTATAATTGAACATTTGGAAATTTAGAAAATCAGAATTAGCTTCTTTTGTTTCATCGAGGCGCGGAACGCCTATCTTTAGTAACAAGCGATGCGAGGAACAGAAGCTTGTTTTTCCTTTCATTTTCCTACAAGATAACTCAAAAAAGAAGATATATAAATAAGGAAAATTATTAAACAACAATGAATTCATCTAAAAATATTATTATGGACTCCCAAATTAATAATGAAACAACATTTCTATCGAAGAAATAACATTTACACAGCTTAAAGAACTTGTAACATGGTGTGACAAATTTGAAATTAATAAGAAACAATGATTATTTTCTGAATATGATTTACACACTAAAAGAGTGAGCTTAATTTCAAAATATATAAATATAGAAAGTAAAGGATAAATAATTAAAAAAAAAAAAAAAAGAAGAAATAATTTCTTAAGATGTCAGGAAAGAACCCTTACTTTAATGAATTTTTAAAAATAATTTGAAGTAATAAATTATGCAGAAATGGTATTATTAATCTGTTAAAGAATAAATTTACCTTAACAAAAGAAAAGAAACCATATCCATAGTTTTCAAAGATCTGGCTAATGATACATATTCCTTTTGCTACAATTCTGATAATTCTACCAATAATTTCTTTGTAATATAAAAGTAAATAATGATGAATAGCTACAACATGAATGTCTTTAATTCAAGAATGATTAAAACAATAAAATTACTCACAACAAAAGCTCTTTTCGATTCCTTTCATCTTGTAGTCTTTGGGTAAAAATTCCTTTAAACTATATGAAGGAAGCAGGTGAATTAAAAACATTAAAAAAAAAATAAATAAAAATAATGATGGCTTGATGAAGAAACACATTTATCCTAAACTTGTTACAATTTCTGAAATTTTATTTTATTAAATTTGTATGACATATATATTCACTATGCTAAAATAAATCAATATATACTAGTTTTTATTATGTTTTTGTAACAAAATGGCACATTTCTAAAAATGTCTTCGCGTTGAATTAGATCCATTAAGATCTTCCTACACATAAATATTTATAATTGAATGTATTATTTTGAATTATATTTATGTAATGTTATACCAGTCAGTACATAGAGGTGAATTTGGAAACTACAGGTGTTGGCTGGCTTTTAAGTACTAAAAAAATCTTTGTTTATAAAAAAGTTCATTTAAATAATTTTTAAAAACACTTTAATTTTGCATGAGATGTTTTTTCACTTAATTTGTGCTGTATAATTAAAGATATGAAATGTACTAAACAACTGAATAAAATGCATTATTACTTTCAACAAATCATATATGTAAATACACACAAAAATATAGAACAATTCATGGCTAAAGAAGATAAAGTCTACATGCTACTAGAATCTCAAAATAATATATTTATAAGATTAAACAAATTAAATTTTTTTTTAATGAGAAACTTACTCTAAAAATCCACAGTTTATGTTTGGTCTCTACCATGGTCTCAAATTGTGTTGACATTTGTATACTAATAAATTGAGATGCTTGTTCAAGAGTAACTTCCTGGATGAGTTCCATTGTGATGGCATCTACTCCTGCTTATATGATAAAAATAATAAATGAAAAAAATTAAACAGTTAGTAGTTTTACCAATTTAGTGTGTCTTATTTGATTATGTGGTACAAATACTTAAATTTACAATAAACCAAACATTTGCATGAAAAGTTCTCAATACACTAATTCATTGATGATTATATTTATAGAAAACTAGTGGGCGCAGTTATACATCACTATTGCTACATCTGAAAATATATACATGAATTAAATATATAATTGTCGTAAAAGTATAAGTATATAATTAATTATCTAAATAAAAATGGAAATGAAAAATAGAAAAAGTGGAAAAAAAAATCTATATTATATTAATAAGTATAATTGTTCTACATTCAATTGAAGTGGCATGAATTGAATTCTGTCTGATAATTTATTTTTCAAAATGTCTTTTTTCTGCTTCATAGTTGTTTTGCTTTTCATATCCCCCTCATCAGCTAGTTAAATTAATAGTTGTTTATCGATTTATTATCCAAGTATTTCATTAATTAACTTTTTGTATTCAATGTTTGGAATAAAATAATTTTTTTTTTTACAGGAGTTGAAATATGCAAAAAATCCAATCTTTAATTAACATTGTAAAACAACAGTGATATTACTACTGATTTAATTCAAGCTATTCACTGAACATTAATGGCATTAATAAGAACAAATATGAAATTGATTGAATAGTTATTGATTCTCTAGAACACACACGTTGCTGTTTGTTTATATAGATATACTTTTAGTAGTACATTAATGTAAAAATATTTTCATAATATATACTTGAAGTGTATGCCAAGTTTATGCAGAATTAATAATAAAAAAAAAAAAAACTGAAAATCTTTTTTAAGCACACATAAAATAAATCTAAGCATAATACAAAATTCAAAATCCAATACACAAATTGAATCAGATTTAAAAATTCTATTAATTTTTGTATTTATTAAATTATATTACATAAATAAAAATTAAAAAAAAAAAAAAAAAAAAATACCTGAACATAGAGTAAATTTAACTGGACAGGATCTCTTGAATCTACATTTTGGTCAGAGAAAAAGAATTTTCGCCGTAACAGTAGAGTTTCTTCTTCATCTATTCCTTGTTCCCTTAAAGTTTTAGAATGATCAACCAGTTCACTAAAGTAAAAAGTCAGAGAAAATATTAAACAAACTTACTTATTTATTAAGTATACAAAAATGAATGTGTTTTCCATGTATACAAAATTTGTTTAACGGTTATCCTTATTCAATATGTGATTATTATATAACATTTAAAAATTGCTTATATGATGGACATTAAAAACTAGTAATTAAGAAAATTGTGCTTTAGAAACAAGATTTATAACAAACAAAAGTGTGCATATTTTAAAAATTAATGATTAATATATTAGTTTATAATGAAATTCAATGATATTTATTTGTTCTAAATTAATTACTAACTGTTTATGTATATATATTTTATGACTTCCTAAAAATTTTTTAATTATGTACTTTTAAATTAAATTCCATTGAAAAAAAAAGAGTTATTTTACTGTGTGAAATAAAAAACAGCCACAGAACAACAAAAAACAAGGTGAAGGGATCTAAAGACAAAAATCTACACACTCTAAAGACAAGATCTACACACGAATTATTGTGCAATGATAATTGCCTTGTTTGTTTTTATGAATATATAATCACAAAATATTAAAAAATATAATGATAAAAGTGATTAAAAAGATAAAAATAAGGTATTTAGGTGATATCATTATGAGTTTCAAAATTCAACAATATTCTATTTTGTATAAAAATGATGCTTAATATAGTTATTTCAAACTTGGTAAAAATAACTACATAGATAGTTTTCATTTTATACACTATGTAACAAATTAAAGTATAAAATAAAATATAGTTGAAATAAAAATACTTTTACAGTCATCATCTGTTTTTAGTTTCTTCTTAAGTTGTTCCATCTTTTGATTTTTATCCTTATCTTTCTTATCCTTCAAAAATAAATTAAAAGTTATATAAAAAATGTTATTTTCATTTGATATATACAATCTGTAAAAAGTAACAACAGTAAAAAAAAATAATAAATATGTTGACTCCTTATATTTGATATCCTTATGCTGATTAACTAATAAAATAAATAAGATAACTTTTACCTTCCTAAGGGTTAAAGTTCCTGTGTTAGGTTCCTTGTTTTCATCTGGGATATCCCGAATCAGAGAAAATTCATCATGATTTGTAATACCTAAAAATCAATTTAAAAATATATAACATTGAAACAAATTTTCATCAAATTAAAAAAATGTTTAATAATAGAAGAAAAATGGGTAAACAAGACAAAGCAACTTGCCTATTTTTGTACAAATAACAACCATTAAATTGGCAACAACTTGACTGTCATCAACAAGAACAGTTTTAACTGTACCATCCAACATTCTAACTCTTAGAGTTCTCATTTTCCTTTTATATTCCAACAGATCCTGATAGAGGAAAAATAAGTAAGGGTCTAACAATGTCATATATATATATATATATATATATATAAACCAATGAAAAAGAATTTTTTTCCCTCAACTACTTACCCCATTTCTAAGCAGATAGTATTCAAGGGATCTACCAGATTCTAACCAGACTCCCTTTTTAGGATCTTCATCAGCCAAGAATAGACCATAATTTTTGCTAAAAAGGTAATTAAAATATAAATTCATTTTTCATAATAATAATTCTTTCACAAAAAAATGCATCTGAAACTTTAATCAATATATATATATATATATATATATATATATATAAAACAGTACTTCTTCATTGGTGCAACAGCCCCATGGTGGGCCAAGGCGGTCTGCCTTAGTATATTAACAGTACTGTTTAAAATTTGTTTTTAGTTTAACGTTCAACTATTTAGATTAATATAAATAATAAAAAAAAAAATCCTAGAAAAATATAATAATGCTAAATAAATACAAGATAATTCATTAAAATTTTTTTAAAAGTAAAATTGAAACATTGAAAAAAAAGAAAATACAGAAATGAGGAATAAGGAAGAAAAAAAGAAAAATTACACCTTATGATATAATTATTATTTATAGATTAATGTTTTTTCAAATAAAAAATGTAATAGTTGATAACCTTATCAAAAAAAAAAAAATTATTTGTTGTGGAAATTTTACATATTCAAAACAATCATTCTTTATATAATGAATAGTGAAGTGTATTATTAAAAATGCTACTCTCTATAAATATGAATAATATTTACAGAAAAGAATAATTATAAATGGAAACAACTCTAAAAAGCTACTTGATTAAAAATGAAATGTTTTAAAATTCTCTTTTCCCTTACATTCTCCCAATCCGGATTCTCCTCCTTCTGCTATCTTCTCCCTTATGATTCTGCATGCATCGTAAACAATGGTGGAGGGTCGAATTGCATCGTTTTGACGACATTTTTTTTTTCGACAACGCTCACTTTCAACGAGAGCGACATGTTGAATTTCTAAAGATGTCACCTGTAACAAAAACAGATATTTAAATAAATTGTTCTACTAAAAATTATAGAACATTTTATTAATTTTGAATCAAAAAATGTAATTAATTATTTTTGTAAAAGCATGAGTAATAAAAATTACATCTCTATTATATGCCACAATTTATATATATATACATATATACACTGTTTATTTCCTTTCATTTTTAAGTATTAATAATTTTGTGCAAGGATACTAACACTTATGTAATAGGATAGAATGAAATATTACACTAATTTAGTTTACTAACACAAATTTTCATAAAATTCATGCATACATTTTGTAAAGATGCGATCACAGAGTATAACACTATGAATACATTAGGAAGCAAATTCGAAAAATTATCATAATAGTCTAAGAAATATACATTATTTTTAAACATTTTAAATGTTGCATCCATTTTGAAATAGAACCAAAATTAAGATGAATTGAGAAAATTAAATTTCATTTTTAATATTTAGTTCAAAATTCATATATATCATAAGTTAGTTAAACAATGTTACTACTATTATATAATTAAAATATTTTTTTAAAAAATTATTCAGATCAATTATATATTTGAAAAATTTAATAATGAAGAAGAAAAAAAAAGTGAATGGAAATAAAAAAAAAAAAAAAAAAAGCTTTTTAACTGACATCCTATTATATAAATTTTGTAAGTATTTTTTATATTAATCATTAATTTAATTAAAAAATAAAAAACAATACTCATGTTTCTCATGCAATAGCTTTATGGCTTTTGCAAAGAAAAGCCTATTTTAAGACAGGCTTGAAACTATTCTAATGATGCTATTACACTATATTAAAATAAGATTTGAAGGTGAATATTTAATGTTAGTTACTGGAAATTAATAAATAAACATTTTTTAAATTTTAATAAAATGAACAACAAAAGTTTCACATAAAAAGCTCAGAGGACAGCAGAGCACATGCTAATTACTGTTTAATGATTCTTTTACCTAACATTATTAGAATAATCTAATAGAAAATCTTCACTGACATATTGTATTGAACTTCTAAGAGAGAGATAATTTTAAATCTATATTAATTTTATTACACAAGTAAGGAAAATAATATTCTATCAGCAGATATTGATTGAAAAAAAGAATATAATTTAAATTTTAATTAGGAATATTTCCTCCAGCTATAAAATATTGCTGCCATTATTGAAAATGCTCACAAAAGAGCAATTTAATATGCAAGATGCCTTTCAACTGCTTTCAATGTGTATTTATACAAAATTTCCAGCTCTTTTTAAATATATTTTGCTTTTTATGATATTTTCGTTTGCCAACAATATAAACTCACTAAAAAAATGTAAAAATCAACAACATAGATCAAAGGTCCAATAATTTATGACAAAATAAACATAAACTACAGTGGAGATATTAATTAGTCAAAAAGTTCATAGATCTAGCAGATTTAAACGAAGATATTGAGCTAGAAAAAAAAAAAAAAAAGATAAAGGTCAATGACCAAAAATAAAATTAAAAAGTTATAGTAGGACATCATATCACAAAAATTCCACCACCCATTAGTCCACTCTTTACATACAAATAATAATAATAATAAAAAAAAAAAAACAGCAAAGAGAAGAAGAGGGTACAAGATAGAAATCGAATCCACAAGGAAGTTTATTTTTTCATCTCCCAGACAGACAGTGGACAAAGAGAACTTGACCATTTGGCAACGTGATCCCACGATCAGAGTTTGCGGACACAGGGCCGATCCCTTCCTACTACCAAACGAAACACATTAGTGAAACCCAAACCGCTTCTGTGCAAACGACAGAAAATGGTGTGGGGACGGGATTCTAAATTTCTGGAAACCCAAGCTAGACGTATAGTTACGCCACTGAGGCGCCGGACGATAATCTACCCCCTCACCCCCTTCTCCTGACCCTCTCCCCCCTTTCGAACACATCACCATCTTCTGGGGACTCCGATCGGATCACGTCTCTTTCTCCCCCTCTGTTAGACAATCTATTTGGGCGTGTTTGGTTTTGGTTGCCATGGGATACCGAGACCCGATGGAACGACTACTCAACTCAACTCAACTCACTTCACTCACAGAAGATGAGTTTCGAGAGTTTATATTTTCTCTTCCTTTATTCCCCCTCCTTCCTTCGACAACCACCCCCTACTTTTTTTTCTTCTTCTTTAATAGAGCATTCTGATAGTTCGATATCACACAGACTCCACCACCACTTCTGAAGGGTTTACGTAGAATTCCATAATTATAAGCCATGGAAAGGCAGAGAGAACCCTAACTGGTATGTTAAGGCGGTGATAAATTTGTTTAAAAATTCGAAGTGCGGATTGGAAGAGGGGTGGAGATCATTTTTATTATGTTATTTTAATGACGCATATATGGAACGCGAAATCGTTAATCAATATCGAGGGAGAGAGTTCCTAAAGTGCAGGAATCTCCCGTCAGAAAACGGTCCACTTATTGGGCGAAGAGGGAAAAAGTAATAACCACGAGGGAAAATTATGTCAAACTGATAAACTAGATCATGTAGAAAAACCAAGAGGGAAAAAAGTAAAAGCAATGACGCCATAGTTAACACTGTTTAGCAATATTTTGAAGGGAATTTATCTCTTTTAAATATATTTTCCCATTTACTTTTTGTGCTTTCTTCAACAAGAATGCAGACGATACACTTGACGATAAAAAATTTAACACAATATATATGGAAGTCTTGGAATTTTTAACAATAAAAGTAAAGCCATGTATGAGTCAGTATCAACCTTTTTTATCGTTTGTTTCGAATATTTGACAATACGTTTTAATAAACAAGATAAATACGAATATTCGTAATTAGTAATAAAAGTTTCTAAATATAATTTATGTAATGGTATTTATTTCCTTTAACAAAGAATGGAGCAAAGGGCGTATCAGTTACGGAGTTCCTGCAGGCTATTATATACCATGAAAACCCTCTACATTTTTATTAAGAAAATTGAAAATTATCACAAGTTGGATTTGCATCAATTCAGTTATAATAAAAATTAAATGAGGAAATAGTAAACAATGTTTAAAAATGTATAAAGTACGTATAATAATAATAATTTTATAATTTTATTTTCTTATAATTTTTTTTTCAATTTCTGCTTCTGTCTAAAATACTTCGTTCAAGTAGTGTAAAAATTACACAAAGTATAAAAAGAAAATCAAAATTTAATATTGAATTTTTTTTGAAAAATATTGCAAAACAAATATTAAAATAATTGAAAAATTTGTAAACAAATATAAAAAATGTGTTCAAAAACAACTATCCTACAGTTACAGTTTGGTGTTAAAATGATTACACTTAGATATTTTTTAGCAGATTTTATATTTACAAAAATATTTTTTTCTGACGAGTTAATTCAACATCCGGATAAAGTGCAAATGTTTTCCTATTAAAAACTTTTAAATAATAAGAAAAAAAGTTAAATAATCTTTGGATAAATAAAATTTATTATTAATGTAGAGCTTTTTAAATCTAACAGAAATGTTAAGCTTAAATTAAAATTTCATTTGAATACTTTGCAGTCCCAACTTTTTTATCAACAGATATTTAAACTGGTTTTAGTTCGAATTTTAAAACCTTTTACCTCTAAAAATTCACGGTTTATTTGAATTTGTTTTTGAAGAATTCGAATTTAGATCAACCTATTTTTTTACAGGTCAAAAATTGCTTCAATACAAAAGCAAAAGTAAATATTTTTGAATACGATTTATTATCCATAAAATTATGGGTATTGTTTTAGGGCAGCGGGGTTTTTCTTTTCTTTGATCACTTTCAACGTTTCCGATTGGTTTATTTAAATTTCGCTCACGTGCTAATAATTAAATAATGTAAAATCATTCTAGAAGATCGTATGGCGAAAAGCAAAAAAAAACAATTTTAATTCAAAGTGAAATGAGATTTTTCAAGAAAAGAAAAAATCGTTTGGAATTCTATAATTTTTCATTTTTAATACGCTTTTATTAGCTTCACCTGTATGTTTGTATGTAACTGACTTTTTCCCCCTGAGATCTGTTTCTCCTCATATACACTAATAGCGCTGCAAAGAAACATTTACAGGCATCTTTCAGAAAGAAAACAGTTGATTCTTTTAATACGCTATTATATTAGTTTCACCTGAATGTTTGTTTGTAACTGACTCTTTGGGCTCGATTTTACCCTACTTTTAGCGATCAGATCCGTGGGACAGTGGCACAACGGACTATTCGCATTTAGCCTTTGTTTAACTCACAATTACATTATTGTAAGAACTATAGTTCCACTCCTCCGTACCGCGACCTCATTTAAATATTAGTTTAAAAACACTAAAAAGCATGCTTGTAGAGTTAAACTAAAAATAAATGAATAGTTTAAAAAAACTAAAAAAACACGCTTTAATTTGTATCTAAAAGTAAAAAATAATTGTTAACATAAGAATAAAATGACTGAAGAAAATGAATGTCACTGTTCCAAAAGCGTGGGGTGCTTGCTTTTGCATGACATTTTTACACTAGCTCTGCATTTCGGAATGAACTAGTGAAAAATTATAACGATTGATATCGAGCACCCCACGCTTTTAGAACAGTGACATTCATTTTCTCGTCAGTCATTTTATTCTTATGTTAACAATTATTTTTTACTTTTTAGATAGATTAACTCTAAAAGCGTGTTTTTAAACTATTCATTTATTTAAGATTGCTGTTATTCGTTTCGTTCTTACATTAAATTCTAAATTTTACGGGTAACATGTATACTGGACAATCCGATTATCTTTGTTTTGAATAAGTAAGTTATCTGTTTCTATTCTATTTTCTATGATGAAATTTTTGGTGCACCTGGTAACACTTTTAGTGGCTAAAAGATCTGCAACTTGGCATTATTGTTAGATTAATGAACTCTGTTTCAGCATGTGTTGTTGTATTATTTTGTTGTTGTTTTTTTTTTTTTTTTTTCATTGTTCTTTTTTTTGCTGTAACTGTTCATAATCTGCCATTGGGGGGAAAAAAGTTTAAATATTCTTAAAAACAATACAGTTTTTTTTTTATCAATTTATGAAAAGTCAATAATTATTTTATTTTTTTCTCTAAATGGATTCATAACAGTGGTGAAATAGGGTTCTTAAAATATGCCATTATTATTTCACAACTCTTTTATCTTTTCATTCTCCTTGAATTCCGAATATAATTTCGATTGCATATCAGTTCTTTTTCGAAGATGAAACCAACCCGTAATTTGTTTTTTTAAAAAAACAAACAATATCAACGATTCATAGACCGTGGCCTGTCGATATCGGCCCAAAATGATCTTTAATTTAAAAAAAAAAAATATTTCCAGATATTAATATACATTGAAATTTTAGATTCAAAAAGGGAACATGATGTAGCTTTAGTGAAAAAGTAATTTAAATATTTTATTCAATGTTTTCTTAGAACCATTGAATAAAAATATTAGATCAAAACCCTGTGTCAATAAATAACACAATAGACTGCATACCCATCTACATAATTTTATCTTTACGATAGTTATTGCCTAAAACTTGTCCCATTTCGAAATTGCTTTAAATAAGACAAGTTATAACTAAATAATATATTAAAATTCGTTAGTTTCTTTGAATTAACGCGAATTATTATTAATATTATTATTTAATTGAATATCGGTGCACATCGTGTTTCACTTCTGTATGCCAAGAACAGCACACTGATGGGTAATGAGGGCGAGGGCACTGTCTTTCAGAAGGAATTTTAGGAGTGACCGCCTCCATTTGCGTGTCGTACGGGGAAAACCCTGAAAAACACCCACTGGGCAGCTGATTGTTGATGCAAGATGTAGAGTTTTGCATACCGTATTTTGAACGTCCGTTATTTTTTTTCTCCTAGCGCGCATGCGCATCTGTAATAATGTTTCCTATGAGCATGCGCGCTAGGGAGAAAAAAATAACGGACATCCAAAATACGGTATGCAAAAACTCTCTATTGTCACAATCGCCATCGAGTGTATCAACACATATTTGGGAGCAAACATTTTTAAATATGAATATTAAAAATTTTACATTTAAAAACCAATTGATCCATCAGCTTTGTGATTGGTTACCACAAAAATGGGGCTAATATTTAAAATAATAATATAACACCATGCATCAAATTTTTTTATCTGCTTTTTATTATAACGTATTGTAATTTTTTTTATTACATATAAAGTAATATATATATATATGTTTAACATGTCTATTATATATATAGATTTTATTACCCATAAAATTATGAACATTGTTTTTTTGAGAGTGGGTGGAGTTTTCGTCTCCTTGATAAATTTTTGTGTGTCCTTGACTACTTTCAACATTTCAGATTGGTTAATTTTTTGAATATTCTCAAGAGCTAATAATTAAAAAATGTAAAATTGTTTTAAAAGGTCGTCTGGCGAAAACAAAAGTCAAATTTTATTGCAAAATGAAAACGAGATTTTTCAAGAAAAGAAAATCGTTTGGAATTCTAGTTTTTTTTTTTTTTAGAGATTAATTTTATGTGTTTTTTGTTCTTACATTAAATTCTAAATTTTATTAAGTAATATGTAAGATCAATATATAATATATATTTACAATTTTTTTGGGGGGGGGGGACTCGCGGTATAATTAACAATGAGTAAAGCGGCCCATGGCCTTCACACAAACCTGGACATGCACGAGCAACATGCTCAATGTTTATAGCACGTCACGACTCGGCATTCTAAGAGATGACGAAAGAAAAAAAAGAAAAAAGAGATGAATCAGCCGCCAATCGCTCGAAGAATCCGCACAAAGAAGAGAGACAAAGTGTGTTAATGCGCGCCATTCGCGAGGCCCAACGACCCGCGCAATGGATATTAATGCGAAATAAAAGTATTTTTCCCCACGTCAATGAGGGACGCTTTCACTCCGCTCTAAATTTAATTATTCTTTGTCGCATTGATCGCGGGCCTCATAAATTTTAACTAGCGTCCTCGCGGCAGCGTTTTACGAGGGGCATCTGCCGTCATCGATTTCGACACCGTCCCCCCTCCCAAACGTTTTTCCCCTTCTCGTCAGGACAAAATTTCCCAGTAAAAAATGATATTTACACAATTAGAAAAATATATCCTGTAGCTTTTTATCAACGATATATATACATAAATATATAAATACAGGATAGCTATAATTAAAGTGATGGTGTTTAGAGTTCAGTTACAAAGAATGTAATGGAGCAAATGCAATGCTATTTCGTATAGTACATATCGTTTAGAATATGGGGGATCGATTTATAGAGAGAGAAAAATAAATAAAATTGTAATATGCTGGGTTGATATACAGGTTATCCTTACAATTTAGATTTAACGTAAGAACAAAATGTATAATAGTAATCTTAAACAAACAAACACAAAGTGTCAATAAGTCATATTCAGGCAATAAATTATGTTCAATTATCGTACAAAACTTTAAAAAAAAAATAACTCGTTGAAGAAATTAAAAAAAAAAAAAAAAATAATAACAATAGTAAACCAATATGAAACATTGAAAGTGGTCCAGCACATCAATGTCCGTTTGCTCCCAAAAAAAGAATACCCAGATAGATATAATTTTCGACACTAGGGGCAAAAATGGCTTTATGATTGAGCTCTTAACACAAACTTTACCTTTTAGCTACGCTGTATTTTATTAGAATGCGAAATTGTGGAATAATTCACTAGATTAGAGGCACCACTTTGTGGAATCTACAGACTAGAAGTTCTCCTTATGGAATGTACTAGACTAGAGGTTCTCATTGTGGAATAAATAAATACTAAATTAGATGTTCTCATAGTGGAATCTACTAAACTAGAGGTTCCCATTGTGGAATAAATATACTAAATTAGATGTTCTCATAGTGGAATCTACTAGACTAGAGGTTCAAATCGTGGAATAATCTATTAGACTAGAGATTCTCAATATGGAACCTACTAGACTGGATGCTCTCAATATGGAACCTACTAGACTAGAGGCTCTCAATATGGAACCTAGAGGTTCTCATAATGGAATCTACTAGATTAGATGTTCTCATAGTGGAATCTACTAAACTAGAGGTTCTCATTGTGGAATAAATATACTAAATTAGATGTTCTCATAGTGGAATCTACTAAACTAGAGGTTCTCATTGTGGAATAAATATACTAGACTAGAGGTTCTCATTGTGAAATTTACCAGATTAGATATTCTCATTGTGGAATTTACCAGACTAGAGGTTCTCATTATGAAATCTACCAGGCTTTCATTATGTACATCTGCAAATGCACGTCGCCAACTAATTCAAACCTCAGTTACGTACACGTTGTTACCGGACCTAGGAGTCCAGCTATTTACTTGCACAATTACCTGACAGGGAGCTTATTTTCCAATTAATTTTACCACTGGTAAATTATTACTTTTTTCTCTCCCACTAACAAAGAAAACGAGACACCGTAAACCAAGCACCGTTGCCAAGAGAGGGGGCGGTAAAAAAAAAAAGAGAGTCGTAGGAAGGCACGAGCAGAATGAGTGATTGAGACAGATGAGAAGGAGACCGTGTTCTTCAACCGGCGCGAGCCTGGAACGAAAAGATGAATAGGCTCATTGATGGAATTCGTTAGAGCATCGAAATACCTAGGGAGATAAAATGGCTTGAGCCGCTAACGACGAACGCCTTGAAACAAATTAGCCTTAAATTGAACTCCCCAGGGATGTATGGAGATGGTTGACTATTCAGACTGAAAATGAATGCTAAATATATACCAAAAATTAACTCCGAGCAAAAAAAAAAAGATGTTTAAAAATTTAATTTTGCTGTTAAAGAGAATTTGAAGAAGGAATACATTTAATGACAGAAAAGGGAAGGAATCCATTAAAAGGTTAAATGCCGCAGAAAACACCAATTGTAAAGTGTTATGTAAATTTAATAAAACATCCATTTGTAAAATGTTAAATTATATCAATACATATCAATATATGTTAATTATGAAACATCATAAACTACTGAACTATAATTTTTTCATGCAGGTGCAAATGAGTTATTTGGATACCTTAACTAGTCGTAACATTCTTCTGTACGTAGAATTCGAATAACTTAAAGCAGTATAGATATTCTCATTATGGAATCTATACAACTAGGTATTCTCATTACGGAATCTATACCAGACTAGGTATTCTCATTGTTCTCATTATGGAATATGTAACCAGACTAGAGGTTCTCATTACGGAATCTATCAGAACAGATATTCTCATTATGGAATGTTAAAATTATTACTAGGTTTGAAGAAAATACTTAGTGAAAAGTATTAATTGTTGAGTATAAAAATCAGATTTAAAAAATGTATTTTTAAGTCTTTCCTCAAATAAACAGTATCAATACTATAGCAAGCATTTTGAAAGATTTAGAAAATTAATAAGTAAATAAATATTAAAAAATATAAGTACTGTTTTTGGATTGTATTAAAAAAATCATGAAATTAATCTTACTATTATCTAATTAATCTCATTATAAGAAACGTCATTAACGATTGTACAAGTATATTTTCTGAAGAGACTATGAATTAATCTTTAAAGCGATATTTTTCTATGTATTTTATTTCATACTTTTCAATTAACATGGGTTAATGAAGATTTTAATCTAATAAAGCAATAAATATAACCTATATAATATGGACAGCAATATCGACAAACAATATGTTCGTCAAACGAGAAATCACGAACGTCACATGCGGAAATACAGGAAATTAGAACCGAATTAGAACTGGCACTTTTATCAGCCTTTGCTAAATAAAAACTATTTTTAAAATCCATATGTAGAAACTACTGCCTTATTCTATTTTCAGAAATGAGAAATACATTTGCTTAATTTTATTTATTTGTATTGTTCCGTTGTTTATGCCAGTGAAATGGAATGAGACACTACTCCCGCTATGCATTATCGTAAGTGGAAGTAGGCAAAATGGAGAATAATTAACCATTTGTTCGTTTGAATAAAGAATAACTCATTCGTTTTAGTTTTTGAACATTTTAGCATTTTTGGACTCATTATCTGAAGGAAATTTAAATCTGTTGAAGAAAGAACAAATCTGTTCTGAAAATTCACTTTGCCACAGTAGGCGATACTGCCCTTCAGGGAGTAGTGGAATACTCAAAAATAGGATGGCATTTAATAAAAAATAAGAAGGATTTGAAAGTACAAAAAATTGCAATTTTATTTTTATATTATGTTTCATTTAATTTTCTGTATGAAATAGGTATGCTTATTATGTTGATTTCAATAAATATCATTAAAATTTTAAGCTGCCCGACGCGTAGTTCAGTGGCAACGTGCGCCACTGGTGAGCATGAGGGTGGAAGTTCAATCCGCTAGTGGCTTTTGTTATAGACACTGTTTCAAAAACGAAGTGCCTCCATGGCGTTTGGGATGTTCCGGACATCTTGCCTCGTGAGTCGCACTACTTGATGAGAGTTTTCGGGTTTCCTTCCATACGATAAGCAAATGCGGGGCAGTTCCCCCTAAAAGTCCTCCCGGAAGGCACTGCCCTCCTTCAGCTTCTCGGAGCCAAGTCGAACTTCTACCTACGGGTGCTCCCTCACAACAGAAGCTGCACCCTTTCCTTTCATCCATGAGTAAACTACACATGGGGTGTCCATCCCCGCTGCCGAACGCTAGACTAAGTCCATGAACCCGTGTGGTCCAATGGAAGGAGAGAAGGGAAGAGGGGATCAGCTTTTGTTGTGATGGAGCACCTGTAGGCAGAAGTCTGACGAAGAAGGAGGGCGCAGTGTCTTCCGGAGGACTTTGAGGGGGACCTACCCCATATCGTATGGGAGAAAACTTGAAATGTCTTCCATTAGGTAGTCCGACACGCAGAAAGAGGTTGAACATCCCAAAAGCCATCGAGACTCTTCATTTATTGAAACAGTGCCTGGCCAACAAAGCCGCCAGCGTATTGAATTTCAAACCTAATGTTCACCGGCGGCGCACGTTGAAACGAGTCGAGCATTTGCTATGCTTTAAAACGTAAGTAGGTCTACTTCTCTATTAGTTTGCTTAAAGAAGATTTGAAGGGGCTGGCTCCGAATCATTTTTTTATTTTGAAAAGGGGTTAGTAAGACAAATAATTCTGGGAAATACAGCTTTAGATTATTTATTATTTTCTTTCAGAGAATACTATTTCCTTTCTGCAACATGAAAAGACTTCTGGAAAAGCGTTCTCATCACCATGTTGATACAACAATCACAAAGCCATAAGCCAACTGTAGCAAATATATATATATATATATATACATAAAATTCGTGTCGCTTAGCAGTTCTTTTTCAAAGCGTTTTAAGACCATCACCTGCAGCTTGCTTAAAAGAAAAAAAGAAAAAGTGAAAGATCAAGCAGCCTTGAGAAACAAAGGCCGTCGGTGCGCGACATTTCTGGTAGTGACCCACAATGTGCGAGACGAAAATGGTTACTCAAGCGCAGAGCCCCGACTCGCTTTTATTGACCTATTTGAGCAAGGTTCAAGTGGGAGGTCGGGTGCGGTCGCACAACGGACGGCCCTTTTCTGTTGCGGGCACGCTTCGATGAGCTCATTTTTGCATTGTGTGTAGCAGAGAAGATGCACGCGTTTGTCCTTCTTTGACAGTGATTCTCAACTGTCACTGTAGAATTTGACGGAAAAAAAAAAAAGCAATCATTTTTCTAACAGGAGTCAGTAACTTGAAAAGAATGTGGGTGATAACAGAGAATATTACAAATCAAACTGTATTGAATATTCTGAATACCAGCCCTTTACGAAAAAATTTGCTTATTTGCGAAAGGTAATAAAAAAAACCCCTATTAATGAGAATTTTTTATGTAACTAAAAAAATTCACTCACTTGCTGCTAGCGGCTAATTGTGTCGGGTATTGTGTTGTAGGCGTCTGGTGGACGGAAGCACTCCAATCTCTATTTATAATACTTTACATACAAGGCACCCAGTGTCACTTCTACAGTAGTAACTCTATTTAATAAAAACCTCGACCACATTCACATACGGCCCCTGACACATACACATATAAGTAAAATTATATCTACAATTTCAAATTAAAAAAATAGATCCACGCCACTTCGATGCTAATTATATCTATAAATTTCTACCTAACTCACTCATTTTGAGACCCAAATTGAAAAACAAGTAATATAAAAAAAATTTTTTAAGTCAATTCCTACTTTTTTTTCTCACTATAATTCAGAAAATACTTTATAAATAATTTTCATTCATTTTTTTGAAGTTTATCTGGCGCCATCTATTATTAGATACATGCAACTTAAATCTAAAAAAAAAAAAACTAAAATGAATTACTTAAATTTAATAAATGAATTAATATTTGAAAAAACTTTATTAACATCCAGTGTCATTCACTACAAGTTCACAAAAAAAAAAAAAAAAAAAAAAAAAATGTATTTGAACTGGAGTGGATGAATAAAAAAAGTATTTTATGAACGATTGAAAATTTGAACAAGATATATATAGGGAGAGTGTGAGCTAATAGGAGGGGATTAAAAAAAAAAAAAAACTAGTCAAGGACACGAAAAAATGATCAAGGAAACGAAAACCCTCCGCTTTCCAAAACACTACCTATAATTTTATGAATAAAAATTCTAAATTTCAGATTTGTTATTTTTATCAATAAAAACAAAAATATTTATTTTTATTCATGGAAGAAAACACACACATTCACTAATGGTTCTATCTGCTTCTTTCATTGCAAACTACCTCAATAAATTTCAAATTAACTAGTGTGCAACATGTGGCCAGAGAGCCAAAAAGACGAAATCTAGCGATTAAGTCCAATTTGAAGCCATAATCATTTGGCAGCGTGCCAGTTCCCCCAAATGTGATATTACGGTTCCTTCCAAAGTCCACAGTGTGTTTCCTATCAATCTTTGAAAGAGAAGACCAATGCTGATAACAAGGTGACTTCCACCGAAACCTGAGGCTGCGCCGGATCTATTGATTACGTGTAAACAAGGGTTTAATAGCAAACGAGAGGTAATTAATGACTGCAGCAGGAGTGCGAGAGCCGGTATAATTACCACCGAAACGTCCGAGCAAAGGCAGTGGGTTACCTAACAACCAGTTAGGGCGAGTTGTTATCAAAGGTTGATAATTAATCAAAAAAATATTTTTTTTTAGTCTTAATTTATTACAAGTAATATAAAAAAATTTTTTAAGTCAATTCCTACTTTTTTTGTCACTCTATTGCTGAAAGTCCTTTATAAATAATTTTCATTCATGCATTTTTTTAAGTTTATCTGGCGCCATCTATGGGTAGATAAATGCAACTTAAATCTAAAAAAAAAAAACTAAAATTGATTCATTGAATTTAATGAATGAATTAATATTTGAAAAAACTGTATTAACGTCAAGTGTCATCCACTACCAGTTCAAAAAAATTTATTTGAGCTTGAGTGGATGAATAAAAAATATTTTATGAACGATTGAAAATTTGAACAAGATAAAGATAATAATAGTGAATAAATGAATACAAGAAAGCCAATATTACATTTAAATTTAGCAACTGAAGAAAATTTGAGAATGTTAGGATTACTGTGCATTTAGAAATGTTACGTTAAAGATGTTAAAATATAGGAAGGCCGTATATTATTTCAGGTTATAAACTTTCACCAATGCCTGAAAATATTAAAAAATAATTATTCATTCATTTATTATTTTGATTATTTTTAAAGTAGAACACTCTTGGGGACCTGATGGCCGCGTGATTAGCGCTCTGCTGCTCAAAACGTGCCACAAAATGATTTCCAGATATTTTATATTCGCCGTCAAATTAGAAAGGTAAAGTATATCTGTCTTATGATGATTTTTTTTTTTTTTTAATTTATTTATTTGCAGTTGCTTCTAGCAAATCAGATGGTTAATCAGATCGTATGTTACTTCTTCTTCAATAGCCTCATGGTGAGTCAATTACTACTATTACTACTACTACTACTACTACACTACACTACACTACACTACACGACATCACATCACTGTGTCTAGAGCTCAGTTGCTCCTTTACAGTTTGGGAATGATGTGGGCTGGCATTGGTTCGGTTTGTCGCCATACGGTTATTTTTGTGCACACTTCGGGCTAATTAGACTGGGGCTTACAGTTTAACGTGGAACACCAACAAACATCCATTCCATGTCCAATATGAGTGAGAAGTCTGATTGCGGCGCTCTACGGTCGTATAACACCGAGACCTACGGTTTTAAGTGGATTCTGAACCGCTACAAACAAACATGGCACCGACGGGGCTCGAACCCAAAACCTGTGGTACCGAGCGCTAGAACTCGGCCCCCTCATGGTGGGTCAATAGGCAGATTCCGGAACATGAGATATTGCTTTCCTTTTACAGGATAGGATTGTCAGCTCTACACCTTACAGTCATATTAGACGGGGACCTACGGTTTAAAAGTGGATTCGAACCACTACAAACATCCATGACACCGCAGGGACTTTAACCCGAAACCTGTGGTGCCGTCTCTCTGCCATCAGATCCCAGTCGTATATTTAGGTTTTTAAATACAAACCCACATATAAAGCGACACAAATTAAGCTTTTACATTCATTGCGGAAAATAAAATCTTAAAATCATCCATTCTGTATTCCAATTTTACGACAGATCTGCTATACAACCGTAAAACTACGACATGCCAGCCACAAATCGGAGCACTTTTTTTTTTTTTACCTCTAGATGCGTAAGCAAGCGGAAAATCTTGCTTTAACCAGTGAAAGAGCGAGCGAAGGAAGAAGATCAAAATCGATGCAAAAATGGGAAAAGGGAGAGAGCTGTAATCGCGATGCAATTCGGGCGGACGTAACAGATAACTCCAGCGTTTCCGGATTTACGGATCTGCCAGGCGATAGTGGAGTTAATAAATTAAGTCAGGCATGCTGCGGTTTTTGAAATGTGGAGTTGGTGGCTGACACGTCGCCATATTTGGATCGCCTCTCTCTCTAAAAAGAAAGAGTAATTAAAGATAGCACGGACGGGGAGAGATAAGGACATCGTTTTGATATTAATCGAAACGAGAGGGAAAAAAAAAACCACCACCGAAGAATGTAAACATTTAGAAACATTGACCGTGATATGAAACACTTATGTTCTCATCAAAATCCTTTCTTTTTATAAAAAGTTACCAATAGCAATACATTGAAAAAAAAAATCTTAAACTTGATGTTGTATCAAAACTTTAAAAAATGATACAAAGACTATTTTTATTATAGAAGCGAAACAGCTGCGATAAAATTTATCAAGAGATTATTCACTGCCATAACCAAAATAATGAACAAATTTTATAGTGTTAAAAAAAAAAATTTAAATAACAAATGTATAAATTAAAATTAAATTTTCTGGTAAATTAATTTGCTTTAAATTAGATTTTTGAAAAGATAATTAACGAACGTTAAATAATTAAGTAACAGAACTCATATATAATCCTTTCTTATCCTTTTATCTTAAATTTTGTATAGAAGGGCATGGAAAAGTAAGTTTGGTTTGTCGCTCTACGGTCACTTTTCGCACACTTTAGGCAAATTGAACCGGGATCTACAGTTTAACGTGGATTCCAAACCACTAACAAACATCCGTGCCACCCCAGGATTCGAACCTAAAGTCTGCGGGTACCAAAGGCCAGAGCGCTAGATAATTGGCCACCAGGCAGAGGAAATGTAGGTATGGTTTGGTTTGTCGCTCTATGGTCACTTTTTTTTTTCGCTTAATTAGACCCTGACCTACAGTTTAACATGAATTCAGAATCACTCACAAACATGCCACCGCCAGGGTTCGAACATGAAGTCCGTAGTACCAATGGCCACCAGGCTGTGGAAAAGTAGGAGCTGTCATAAGATCACCCATCAAATTAAAACAAAAGATGAATACAAATTGCAAATTTAAAAAACGTTTGAACTGGCATTTTCGGAAACTAAAGATGAATTTTTTTTTATTTTCATGGCAACACATTAAGGTGTTTTGTTACATTAGAAATAGGAAGAATTTTGCGTAGTTTTGTCACGCTGTAATCTAGTAAAATTGACCACGATTACGTCCTGATAACCATGACCCGGTCAAAGTCAAAGCATAATTAAGGTTAGAAGTTAATGTCCATTAGGGGGTTAATGCGCGATGAAATCGTTGGTGGCGGACATTTTGAAGTCATTATGGGGGATCGAAATTTCAATTAATCGATCGCTGTCATTTACTAATTCATAATTCGATTTCAGACGGTTTGCATATCGATATAAAACTAACATTCCCTAAGACGAAAAGAAAATATCACCGAGTATGAAAAAAAAAATCAAGATTGTCAAGAAAAAAAGAAAAAGTATCGGAATGATGATTTTTAATTCATAGATGCATTTCAATTGGGAAAAAAATGCATTCGGATTCAGAAATCAACAGCTATTTTTTATTCCTTAAGTGTCAGATATTTTATAAATTGATAAATTTATGTTATAGAATTAATTAATAATTGCATTTAAAAGAATAAAAAAGAAATCATTGTTATGATTGCTTTTAAATTTTAGGATGTGAACTTAAGACTTAATATTGGTTTAATTTTTTTTTTTCTTACATATAAAAATATCTGCTTACTTGAACAATTAAAAAACTATAAATAACGATTCATTTAAAATTTTTATTTTTGTTAACTTAAATATACAGAAAAAAAAAACACCCTACCTTATAAGGTATTATATTACCTTATATATTTTATTCAAAATTTTACGGGTAGCCTTATAAGAACAAAAATGTTTAACAGCAACCTCAAAAAATAAAAATATATAGAATTCCAAACGATTTTTTTTTTTCCCTTGAAAAATCTCATTTTTATTTTTGAATAAAATTGTTTTTGCTTTTATCAGACGGTCTTTTTAGATCGATTTTACATTATTTAATTATATAATTATTGGATCCTGAAAGAAATTAAAAATCCTTCTGTCCAAAACAATACCCATAATTTCATGGGCAAAAAAAAAAAAAAAAAGTTTATAAAATAATTTACTAAAAATTTTAATAATATAATTTGATTCTCTAAACTGTTAATTTTGGCTGTAAGTGTGAAACGGGAAACACGAAAATGATATTTTAAGATATACAAGAAAAATTTCTTTTAGATACACCAAATTAAATTCTATTTTAAACACTCTTTACTTAAAACATTTTGTTTTACTCTAAAATAATTAACGGTTGGAATTAAACGTTTCTTTACGCCTAGTAGTTTCACTATTTACGCCAGCATCTCTTACAGAATAGGACAAGTTAGCGTAACACTAGAGAGATATAACAGTCACCACAATTGCAATATAGCACCACAATCGAAATCCCCGCTGCTAACCTCATGACACAGATTAGCGCTTTATTGCAACACAGTTGATTGCGAAGGGGGAAGGAACCACTAGAGTGAGGGGGTGGATTCGAAACCGAAGCGCTCTACCCCCGACAGACGATACGGCAGGGAGACTCCAGACACCGAGTTAAAATTAGTCGCTTATTTCAGAGGCACACGCTGCCTTCCCCAAGGATGGGTGCATCTATATCCGGACTCGAGTGCTTCTTTCGCATCCTATCTGTCGTCTCTTTCTCTGGTTTCTCCCTGACACCACCAGCAACAGGGCCGGTTTATTATTTGAAAACAACCCATTAAATTAAAACACAAAAGAAACTCGTTTTTTAGAATATATATAAATAAAAAGGTATAAATAATATGCTAGGAATAATTTAATAATTAGAATTAAATTTGTTAGATTTATTATAGTCTTAACACTTTATGGTCTGCAATTTTTTTTCTCAATAAATTACTATTACAATAATTGTTGACAAAATGAAAGTTATAATTTCGAGTAATTAGTGGGAAGTTATAATCGAAATTAGGGATTAAATTGATTTTACAAGACAGAATATATATTAAAACTTGATAGTTGAAAACAAAATCTTTTATCGAAACAATTGTGTTGTTTCTTATCCCACTTGATCGACATCAACATCTAGACCAAGTCCAAGAATCAGCGCGGTCTCATGGAGAGCGAGAACTTCTGTTGTGATAGTTTGATTTATCGTTTTACGGTCATTTTGTGCTCAGTTTTAGACTAATTAGACCGTGACCTACAGTTTAACGTGAATTCCGAACCACTAACAAACACCCATGCCACCGCCAGGATTCGAACCTGAAACCTGTGGTACCAAAGGCCAGAGCATTAGCTTATTGTCCATCAGGCCGCTCTGTTATGAAGGGACATCCGTAGGTGCTCTACAGCTATATTAGACTGGACCTACGGCTTAAAATGGATTCCAACCACTACAAACATCCATGCCACCGCTGGAACTCGAACCCGAAACCTGTGACACCGAGCGCTAGTCACTTGGCCATCAGGCCCACTATAACTATTGTTCCTTTTATAAAGGAACTGAAATATAATTTAATAGCTAACTTAAATACTAATTTATAATAAATAGTTTTATACTTGGAATTTATCATCTAAAATAAATAACTATTAAACGTAAAAAAAAAAAAAAAAAATATTTTAAAAAAATGGCGGGAGAAGGGATATATATATTCCGTATAAAATTAAACACAAGTCTCGCAACGCTGTACTGTTTTTAGCAGAGAATTTTAGATATTATAATGCTAAACTTAGAACTTCTTAGACACACTTACTATGCAGTACTTCACATCACACTATTTGTCAGTGTAAAAGGTGGAAAATATGCGGGAAAAAATACTCAAAAAATGTGCTGTCAAAATGAATGTTTTTATTAAAATGTTATTTTACATTGAATTTAATTTATTTTAAGGGAAAAAAAAAAAAAACCATTTCATACCACGTTTTTTATGTTTTGAAGAAAAATAATTAAAAGCATATTCTTTATAATATTTATATTTAAATTTCATTCTAAGAATCTACAAAATACAAGATTTAAAAATTAAAAATATAAATGAGCTTTGGTAGAAAAACATCGCATTACACGATGCCATTACGCATGGACAAATTTCCAAATAAAACGAGCCCAAAACCAATGGACTCGTTAACAGCCCTAATCGTCACTATTCCAAGAGATTTAAAGCGAAACAGCAAAATCGTCTGTCGCCCTCGTTATTGGCTTTCAACTCGCGTAACGACCAGTTTTATTTTCGCCAGAATTCTATTTGCAGCTACACATATGAATGGCCAACATTAAGTAGTTTCTTATTTTACTTGATTTATCAGGAAATGATCCCCCCTATACGCACATGTCGAAAAACAGTTTTTTTTTTTTTTATAGTTAAAAAATATTTTTATATCTGCTATTTAACTCTGAATATTTCAAAAATGAAACATTACAGTTAAAAACTAAAAATATATAAGCATTCCTATAATAAAATTGATAAATAATGTTACATATTCTCACATATAGTTAAGTAGTTGAAATATACGTTTCGTTAAATGAGAAAAATTTAAATATTTGCTCAATTTTACATTTACCTACAAACCTTGCAAAATTATTTACTTATAAACATAATCGTTACTTATTTATGCTATAATATTTATAGTTAAAACAAAACATTATTAATCTCTTGTATCTATGCCACAGATGGATAGCGCTTTGATGGTTAATTGGCTAGCGCTCTGGCCTTTGGTATCATAGGCTTCAAGTTCGAACCTGGCATTGAAATGGATGTTTGTCAGTGATTCGGAATCCACGTTAAACTGTGGGTCCCAGTCCAATTAGCCTAAAGTGTGCACAAAATGACTGCAGTGCGACAAAACCAAAAACGGATATAAATCTGTACGCCGGAATGCTCTTCCGTTGGATTCGAGGTTTGGTTTGTTTTGTCGCTCAACGGTCATTTTGTGCTCACTTTGGACTGGGACCTACAATTTAACGTGGATTCCGAACCACATTTCAATGCCAGGATTCGAACCTGAAGACTCTGGTACCAGTTGGATTTAAAGAGTTGGGAGGACGTTTTCAATGCTCTCTTGGAGGATGTTTTTTCCAAATTAGCTGAAGAAATTTGGATGTAGTATAAAGAATTAAGGTTGAATATATATATATATACGCCTTGTGGCCCAATGATAACGTACGCAACTAAAGTGCAGGAGAGATGAGGTTCGACTCCGCTGGGGGCGTCTGATAGTCACTGCTGTCAGAAACAAGGAGACTCAATAGTGATTGTGACAACGCTTATAAAATGTCTCGCATTGACAGTCAGATTGCCTAGTTGAAGTTTTCCATGTTTTCTAGTGTACAAGACGCAAACGATGGGTAGTTGAAAAGTGGTACAGGAGGCTCGCCGATGTTTAACAAAAAAGAAACATGCAATTGATAGTTAGCGGCTCTCTTTCTTCAAAAATAAAAATTGTTATATGACATTATTTGATTTTAATCTTAAATCATTTGGGCACACAATTTTAAATCGTTACACATCATACAAAAGACAACTTAAAAATCACTGCTTTATTCAGTGGACTTTAAGCAATGCAAATTGTTCTTCCGGGATGGGTGAAAATCGATGAAACGACTTGATCTTTCTAATATGCTCAAAGGGGTGTAAAGATTTTGGAATATTAAATTGTCGACAGATGTCAAGAAATATCGATAAATTGCTATTCAGACGCTTTTAAAAAATATTAAATATTTTTAAAGAAAAGTTAACTTACATCAAATTAGAAGTACGTCAAAATAGATACTTACCAATGCATGGATAGGAACTTTTACATTTTATTTGATAATACTAATTTAACAATACAGCGTTCTAAAAACACTGTTTTGATTACTGCTGTGAGGTAATTGAAAATATCAAAAATGTAAAAATTAATACACTTAAAATAGACTATTCTACGAAATAGAATATTTCCGTTCTTTCATTTAAACCGGCAGAAAAACACATATAGTGCACAAGTATGAGTGGATTCAAACTTGTGTATTTTAATGTATTATTGAACATCAATTACATTTACTTTGCTTAGCGCCATTCTAAAATGGAACAGGGAATAAATATCACAGAAATAAAGAAAAAAAAAAATAATAATGATACGTAGATAATAATAATCTTTTATGCAATAAAATGGAAAGCATTAAATTTAAAATGAAAACAATATTTTTAAAAACAAAGTCTGAGAATAATACAAAACAAATATATCAAAAAAAGTTTTAAAACAAATTATGGAAAAATTGTAATCGGATGGGCCGATATATAAGTTACTCATAAAATTTAGAATTTAATGTTAGAAAAAATGCATAACAGCAATCTTAAAAAAAAATAATTAAATAAAAAAATTTATAGAATTCCAAACGATTTTCTTTTCTTCAAAAATCTCATTTTCACTTTGAAATAAAATTATCTTTGCTTCCACCAAGTGATCTTTTAGAACAACTTTACATTATTTTTTTTTAATAAATTATTTAATAATCTCTCTATTATTTTTTAAATAAATATTATGTATAAAAAAACTCGTGAAAGAATTAAAAAAAAAAAAAAAAAAAAAAAAAACTTTAGCGAAAATGTCTAACATTGAAAATGATAAAATAAAATTATTTTTGCTTTCACCAGACGATCTTTTAGAGCAATTTTATAATATTTTTTTTCTGAAACAATTTTTTTTTATTAAATTATTTAATAACTCAACAATACAAATAATTTTAAGAGTATAAAAAAAATATTAGATTTTCGGTATGAAAAAAACTTTATTAACATTTTTGTAAAAATAAATATCCACCTTAATTAATATTATTTATTTAATAAACAGGAATTGGCAACTTACATTGCAAATGATATATAATGAGTCATTTGAGAGCTGAGTTTTCCAGCAGGTGCAAACATAGCACTTTTATGTCGTCTACGAAAACTTTGGAATTTGATCTATACGCAGCTGTGAAGTGAATCATGCATTCCTGAATTACGATAGCATTCGACACTGCGTATCAAACAATTATTTAAAAATAATGATTCATTTATATCTATTCGCTGGTTTATGCGAATTTGGACAACGAAATAAATGTAACTTATATGGGAGTAACTTTTATATGTAACTTTTCAAAGATTTATCGAACTTTGAATTTTACTTTGTACTTCGTTTACAATTTTTACTTAGTACATATTTGCTAATTTCTCAAAAACTTAACCAATCCTATCAGTTCATTTTCTGTAAGACAAAGTTTGTATTCATTTATTTGATTTTTATCGTACTTCAACTATTTTTGGATACACAGGAATGTGAAATGAATTTTTAAGGAAATAAAAATACTCAAGAAGGAATAAAACAACCTTGCAAAGCAGACGTGGAAAAAAAAGGGGTGGGAGGGGGTCAATCATAAGTGAGTAATTAAAAAGCATTCCAAAATTTCCTAAATATAAAACGAATTTGAGCATGCCGATCAATTTTCGAAAACCCATGGGGGAATTTTTTTTTCTCTGTAAATACAGGAAAATAAAAGAAATTTTTATTTTTTATTTTTTCTAAATATACTAAAACGAATTTGACCATGCCGATCAATTTTTCGAAAAACCATGGGGAAAAATAATTTTTCTCTGTAACAGCGGGGAAAAAAAAAATATTTTTCTAAATATAAAACGAATTTGAACATGCCGATCAATTTTTCGAAAAACCATGGGGAAAAATAATTTTTCTCTGTAACAGCGGGAAAAATATATATATCTTTTCTAAATATAAAACGAATTTGAACATGCCGATCAATTTTTAAAAAATTCATGGGGAAAAATAATTTTCTCCGTAACCACGGGGAAAAAGAAAATTTTTTTTTTTTTACTAAATTTAAAACGAATTTGAATATGTCGATCAATTTTTCGAAAATCCACGGGCGAAAAAAAAAAAAAAAGGGAAAAAAATAATCTTTTCCATATAAACTTAGGGAAAGAAAAAAAGAAAATCCGTACATTTTAAAGATACACCGTAAAAATTAGCGGGTATATTTCATCTCTTACATTAAAAAAAAAAAAAGACAAAATACATGAAGAACTTGAGACAATGGCACAAATTGATGCTCATTAGTTCTTAACCAAAATCAGTATAATTAACCATAAACTGATGCCACACCCAAAATTAAAACAAAAAACACAACTAAAACCAAACGTAATTACATTCTTTTAATTAAAAAAAAAAATAAAAACCGAATGGATTTAATAAAAGCGAACATAAATCAAACGTTAACATCGTTTGACAATAAAAAAGAACAACAGAACTCATGGATTCATTCTTCCGACATAAGCCCTTATAAAAAAAAAAAAAAAAAAAAAAAAAAAAAGGGAGAGAGAGAAACTAGAACAGAAGGTCACCTTTCTTCTTCAAAACACATCCCCAATCGAATAGGAATACAATTTTATTGCATATTCGGCCCAAACGATAACAAACAGAAGAAGAGGAACGGGGAAGGAAGCACGCGATGGAACGATCGAAAAGAGGTGAAAACCAGACTCCCGAAAAGAATATCGACGGAATAGGTTGTTCACCTCCGCAATTGTTTCGGGAAGGGAGGAGGAAAAAAAGGGCCTTTTTTTTTTAGAATTCAATGCATATTTTGCCGATCTATCAACGGCGAGTGTCGATACCAAGTGGTACTTCATTTTGGCTTTCTTTTTATACACCTACCTATTTAACTTTTTTTCTTCTTCCAATAAACTTCATTCATGCTTGCTTTTTTTTTTTTCTTTTCTTTTCTCAGATTTCGTTTTGAATAGATATATTTAATTTAAATCTTTTCTTTTTTATTTGGAACAATAACATCATCTTATTTTACTAATAATATATTCGGCACGGATGTGAACTTAAGAACTTTAATTTAAGATTCGATTTCCCCTCCCCCCTTTCTTTTGCAAAACGTTTAATACGAATCACGCCCACTCCTTGAGAACGACGCAAAACTTGTACGGTTTGGTTTGGTAGCTCTACGATCATTTTTTGCATACTTTAGACTAATTAGACCATGATCTACAGTTTAGAATGGATTCCGAACCACTAACAACACACCCATGCCACCGTCAGAATACGAACCTGAAGCCTGTAATACCAAAGTCAGAGCGCTAACCAATTGTAAAGGTGCAATTACAAGCATTGCTACACCAAAGGAGCAATTGCAACGTTTTCCGTATATGTGGCATGCATGCATGTGTATGTAATAATTCGATTCAAGTAATGTAATAATACTCGCTGTATTTCAAAAACAGTTTGGGGGAATCTTTCATTGTACATATTGATCTACTACAGGTTTGTCGTTTTACGGTCATTCTGTGCACACTTTGGCTAACTAGACCGGGACTTACTGTTTAAAGTGGATTCCGACCACTCACAAACATCTATGCCACCGCCAGGATTCGAGCCTGAAGCCTATGGTACCCAAGGCCAGAAAGGTAGCCAATTGGCCATCAGGCCGCACAAAATTTGTACGAATGTCAACTGAAGCAATTATTAAATTTTTTTCTTAACAAATAAATGCCAACAACTAATTGAACGTTGCCTGTCATGATATACGGTTTACTGAAAATCTTATATTTTCAGTACATACTATATATAAGAAGCGTATAGCGAAAGATAGCATACGTAAAGATAAATGAAAATATAAATAAGCAAAAAATTGCGAACGAATAAATATAATTTTCATCAAGTCGATTTAATCTAAGATTGGAAACGGAATAAAGAAGATAACGGATAAAAAGAAGAAACGGACTTAACGGATTTAAAGAAGAAATAAAGGCATGCACAAGTAAAGTAACAAATTAACTTTACAAGCGCAAAAACGAAAAGCCTATTTACAATACTTTAAATGTTAAAGTTGAGTCTATCTAAATTCATTATTTCGCGCATGACTCATTTCAGTTAACACTAAATCGTAAAAGCGTCTCATTTATATCATGTTTGATTATTTGTTCTAAATATTAAAATTCTATCTTTCTTAGATGAAGAGGTTTGAAATTTATGATCATGATTGAAAAATTACTTAACAGAATTTTGAAATAAATTTTATTTATAAAATTATTCAAGACGGTAAATTTAAAAAATTAATTCACTAAATTACTTTTAGAAGCTAGATAATCAGTGTTACAAAAGTAAAAAGGAACACCGAATTTATGAAAGGGGAAAAACTCAAGTCTTACCATGGTTAGGAACGTTCGGCGGTGGGGTATGGCACCCATGCCACTTTATCGTCTGCGGGAACTGTGGGGTGGACGGAACGAAGAACGGGGCTGAGTGGAACGGTCAGAGGGGGAACCCTCTCTCATTGAAATCTCTGCCTCCACTGGTAGGGAGAGCTCGAGATCCCGAGGGCGCAATGCGCATGCGCACAAGAGGGGGCGGGCATGCCCGACGAGGGGCCCGAGTCCTCTCACTGGACGGTGGCCCTGCAGCCAATGGGAGGCGGCAATTGGGGGTAAGAAAAAAAAAAAATCACAGACGACAGATAAAGAAAGGGGTGGGAGAAATGTTTCCCTAACTTTATTTATGGCTCCCATGCAAAAGATGTCTTTGGAGCCGAAAGAATAAAAATAATAATAATAAATAAATAAAATACAAAGCATTTCATAATGGGGAGGGAGTGGGAAGGGGGTTCTAGTAGAAAAGCTTTGCCCTTAAAAGGAGTTTTACCGCAGGGGAGTTGGAAGGCGCCACAGAAAAAGTCACGAATCGGAATAAGGCACAGTCGCCACCGATTCTGATATTGCAGTCGTCGAGTCCAGCCCTGCAGACGATTTTTGGATGGCAGGGTTTTTCCCTTCCAGCCTCTAATGTATAGGCAACTACAGCTTACACTGAATTTTATATACGTATTTTTGTTTCTTAATTGAAAAAAAATTTTAAAAGTATCTATCAAGTAATAAAATAATACCACATTACAAACATACAGCGCTATATAACCATTCACATATCATTATTTTTATTTTTGCACCATTATCAATTTTCTATTAATTTTCACTTAAAATAGAATGTCATATTAACTAGACGAGTATTAAAACTTTGATACATTAAATCTGACAAATATGAGAATTGCATTATAGAATGTTTTACTTAAGAACATTTAAAAAGAAGAATAAAAAACAAAATTGAAAACGATGTATAAGAATACAAAAGATGCATCATATTTTAGTTTGTTAGCACAATGTTACAAAACAGTCTAATTGAAAATTTTCAATTAGGCTTAATTACAGTTATAAAATTTATAATTATAAAAATTATTAATAATATTAATAATTATATTTTATACAATTATTAAAATTACTTATTCAATTTACTTAAATTTTCAATTAAGAAATTTGCCAAAAATCTGCAAAATTCAAATTAGTAATTTGCCTTAGACATTTTAATTATTCTATACTGACATTTTCTACCCAAAGATTTGGTAAATAGAAGATTAAAATTGAAATACACACACTTTTATTGAAACAATTTCACAGTAATAAATAATTAAGATTAATTTCTTATTTCTCTCTTTGCAATTACAAGCTTGTTTAACGGGTAGCTTTTACTACTACTTCAATGATATATTATTTCTGTAATATAAAAATAAAAACAAACGATTTAAAAAATTTAAAGAGGAGAAATAATATAAATGAAAAAAAGTTATCTCAAATTTCTTTAACCTATGTAGGTTTTCAAAAGAAAATGGTACAATAAACAACTAGAAAGAGCAGTGTTCGCATTCAAAATGTATAATCAGCTTCACTGCAACAAGAGTAGGTGAGAGGAGAAACTTGTTTTACACCTTGAAAAGAATAACTTAATGCATGGTGAGAATTCACGCCTCCTTCTCATACAAGTGAGAATAACAATAATAATAAAAATTATCAGAATAGATTTATTAATTCAAAGATAGCCATTCTGCGAGGGTGGTTTGAAAAGTTCTTATAAAGACAGAGAGATGGCACCACTGGTGCGTGTCGAGTTCATCCTCAGTTCATAGCTTAAAGAAACATTTCAGTTAAAATCGATTTATTTATTCTGTGTTCCACGTTCGTTTGTCGATGAAGTCGAGCTATCATGAAGAACTGTTTATTAAAATTTTCATAAAAAATCATTTAAATTAACTATGTGCAGAAAATAATCACATTATTATGTGATTTTCTGCATTTATTTGATATTATCACACTATCCTTTTAAGATCTGAAATTTTTTTATATTTAAATTTTACTTTTTTAAAATTTTTAGCAGACATTGGCTGATACTAAAAAAAACAAGTAATAATAAGTGTATATAAAAAAAATTTTTTTTTAAGTTAATTCCTATTTTTCCCACTCTATTGCAGAAAGTCCTTTATAAATAATTTTCATTCATTCTTTTAAGTTAGAAAAAAATTCTCTCTCTCACACACACACTTTCCATCTCTCTCATTCATTTATTCACATGTTTCCATTTTGTTCCCTCCTTGACTCAGACTAGAGCCCAGAATGTAAAAAAGAATCTGAAAAAGAAATTTTTTTGCCACTGACGGTATTTATTCCTAACTTTATATCCTGCAAAATATCTTATATAAGGGAAATGCTTTTCTCCGATATGAAACTAAAATGAATTAATTAAATTTAATGAATGAATTAATATTTGAAGAAACTGCATTAACAGCCAGTGTCATCCAGTAAAAGTTAAAAAAAAAATGTATTTGAACTTGAGTGGATGAATAAAAAATATTTCATTAACGATTGAAAATTGGAACAAGATATATATAGGGAGAGTGTGAGCTAATAGAAGGAATTGAATAATTAATATAATCTGTGCCCCCCCCGAGGTATAGGGGAGGGGGGACATCAGCACGATCGGACGGGTTAGGCTTTTCTATGAAAAATTTAAAAAAATGATTCACCAGCAAGAAGATCGTAGGTTGTCGGGTATAAAGGGTTATTAGCTTATGATACACTTCACGATTATTAACAATGTAATAAAAATTTTTGGTGGTTTTTCTGAGTATAATAAAAAAAATTTCTTTTTAATATTCTTTTAAGCATTATTATTAATTTTATAAACCCTCACTACTCACATCTTGTGTAAAGTACTTTTAATTTCATAAAAATTCTCTAATTAGACTCAGAAATATCTTCTTAAAACCTAGCATATTTTTCGATAAAGGTAAAAAATTTTAACAACAATTTCGTACCCCAGATAATAGACACTATAGTTCAAAAGCAGCAATTGTCACGTTTTTTCCGTAGAAATGGCTTGTATGCAAGGGTATGTAATAATTCGATTCTAGTAATGTGAAACAGTTTACTTCAAAAACAATTAGAGCGGTTAAAAACAGTTAACTATCTTTTCAAGATTGTGAAATGTAGATCTACTACAGGAATTACATTACTTGAATCTACTACAAGCGGCGAGATCAAAGAACAATCTCAAGTTAGAGCGGACACTGCACTGCCTTTTCGAGAATGTGAAACACGTGGATCTACTACAGGACATTACTTGAATCTAAAATTAGAGCGGGCATTGCGCTGCCTTTTCGAGGATGTGAAACACGCGGATCTATTACAGGACATTATTTGAATCTAAAATTAGAGCGGGCATTGCGCTGCCTTTTCGAGAATGTGAAACACGCGGATCTACTACAGGACATTACTTGAATCTAAAATTAGAGCGGGCATTGCACTGCCTTTTCGAGAATGTGAAACACGTGGATCTACTACAGGACATTACTTGAATCTAAAATTAGAGCGGGCATTGCGCTGCCTTTTCGAGAATGTGAAACACGTGGATCTACTACAGGACATTACTTGAATCTAAAATTAGAGCGGGCATTGCACTGCCTTTTCGAAAATGTGAAACACGTGGATCTACTACAGGACATTACTTGAATCTAAAATTAGAGCGGGTATTGCGCTGCCTTTCGAGAATGTGAAACACGTGGATCTACTACAGGACATTACTTAAATCTAAAATTAGAGCGGGCATTGCGCTGCCTTTTCGAGAATGTGAAACACGTGGATCTACTACAGATTTTTACATTACTTGAATCTACTAGAGGGGTGAGATCAAAGAACAATCTAAAGAATGGATTGCAGAGGGAAATCTGTGCCAAAGAAGTCTAACCTTTTTTTCAACTGAGATAGTTATTGCATTTCTATTGATTTTCGGCATTCGCAAAGCATAATCGTTATGGACTAATTGGGAGTATGAAACTATTACAATGCACATCCTTTATCAGTAATAGACTAAAATGAGAGTTGCAAAAACCATCCACTGCCGCAAAAATTTCCTTTTCCACTAAGGTGCACCAGCATACTCCTCTGAAGTTGTGGATGCAGAACTGATGGGATTAAGATTTTAAAACTAGCTCTGCGTCTCCCTCTATACTTCAGATTTGGCATTGCTCATAAAGAAATGACTGGAGGGAAAAAGATTTTTATTCAAGCGTGGGTGGTGTGCTGTGAAAATGAATGGCAATCTTGCGAAAGTTAGACGAATCCTATTATTCCGTAGGGATCAGCTAATTAAGAGTAGCGTTGGATCAAGTGCATAAGCTTCAGAGGACAACACAGTGGGGAAAAAAAAAATTGAGTAGTTTCTATCTTCGGATTTTTCAAACTACCTTCGTAGATGAGTTTCTGATTTTTACCATAAAATTCCGATTTGGTTAATATAAAAATTAAGTGAAATAGGTACTGTATATACTCCTTTGTGAGAATTTCTTACGAAGAACTGGGTGAATTTCAATTTCATTATGAGATGGAAATGTGTATCAAGTACTTTCTTTAAGGCAAGAGAGTTTATCAATTTATTTTATTATTAGGATGGTAGGAGAAAGTCTTGTCGTTCTAAAATGTTGATTATTCCATTGTTCGTTGTGCGATTTGCGCAATTTTCGTCTTAATCGAATGCTAGTATATGCCCGTCCTGATTTTTGATATTGCATGTGTTTTTTAATCATGGAAATTTGAGAAATAAGGATATAGGATGGATCAGGAAACACTACATTTTAGGTACTCTATGCTTTATGAATTCCAACTTGGTCATAACGCGATGAACGCTCATAAAAATGTTTCGTCTGTGGGCCATCTAAAGTTAAAAGCGCGTATGGTACAAAGATGGCTCGAAAAATTCAGGTCAGGTGACATGAAGCTTCAAGATTAACTTCGCAAAGGATGACAAAAGGAGCGTGATGACAACGTTCTAAGGGATTTAGTGGGTAATGAACCACTATTGAGCAAGCTTGGTTTCAAGGTATCACTCAATTACAGTGAATTAAGCGCAAAAATATGACAGACCGAATTTCTGTCGCTTCTTTGCTTGATGGACAACAGTATGAACCATTTTAGGATCGCCTGGTGATGAGAAGTGGAACTTTTTTTTTCCTATCAAACTGACCACTTGAATAAACTTTTATTTCAAAAATTAATAACTTAATGCCATGTTTTGTAACTATCTTTACTTTTTATGCATATCAATTGCAATGAATTAATATATTAATGTAAAATAATAAACTATAGTATTAAACGCAAACGATAATAAAAACAGCAATCCCAATTTCTTCTAGTAGTTATTCTAACCATCGTAAGCAAACGAATAATTTTAAGACAAGTAGAGCGAAAAATAAATAATACTTTTTTTTTTTTACTAACCAATTACAAAATATATTAACGTATTAAAAGACAGATGCCAATGCTGTAGCATTTAAGGCAAAGAAATAATTCTTAATTTTCAATGTTACTTTTAAGAGAATTTTTCCATCATTAAGAATCTTTCAGAAATGAATAACATAATGTTATGTTTTATAACTATGTTTACATTTTATATATGCTAACTACAATAAACAAGCAATATAATTTTTTTTTTTTTTTTTAATCATTTCCCCTCTATATTGCAGAAAGTAATTTATAAATAATTTTCATTCATTTTTTTAAGTTTATCTGGCGCCATCTATTGATAGATACATGCAATTTAAACCTAAAAAAACTAAAATTAATTAATTAAGTTTAATGAATAAATTGAATATTTGAAAAAAATGTATTTGAATTTGAGTGGACACGTAAAAAGTATTTTATGAACGATTGAAAATTTGAACAAGTTATATATATAGAGGGTGTGAGCAAATAGAAGGAATTGAATAACTTAAATAGTAATTGATATGGTATAGACCTACATAGTATTCCGAGTAATATGAGTAAGATACAGTTGTATGGAATTCGAATCACGCTTTTATACATTTGCATGATAGCTACACATGTTATCATGCAGTGAAAAGAGCGGAATTGCTATTTTTATTTGTGACAATTTTTATCGAATCACTATAGTTTTGCAATAGTTAGTTCTATTACAAGAAGCGTTTCAACACAATGATTGGCAAATAAATTGAGACTTGCTCAATATGTTTCAATTCGACACTAGCACAATATTTTTTTCTCCGAATTCGAATATAATATACGTTTAAAATACACAGCAGTAGATAAAATTACACACGGTTTCTAATTGACTAGAATTTCGTATTTCTTTTTTAACCAACCATCAATGCTCCCCGCAAACAAAGTTTGGGAGACACTGTTGTATCAATATAATTTTTTTTTGCTGTTAAACCATGTAATTTTAATGCGCTTTTTCTGCTTTAACAATATAAATCAAGTGTTCATAAACTGTTCTGACAAAACAAGAGGGATGATTGCACCTATCAAGACAAAAAAATTTTTTTCTATTGAACCTAGAGTCACATTCCGCTTCTTTTCTAAGCAAGTCCCAAAAGCATCTTTTCTAAGCAAGTCCAACATCATTTCTTTCATGCCGGTTTGGTTTGTACTTACGATCACGTTTTGCACACTATAGGTTAAATAAGCCAACGGCCATACCATGCTGAATATACCGGTTCTCGTTAGATCACCGAAGTCAAGCATCATTGGGCGTGGTCAGTACTTGGGTGGGTGACCACCTGGGAACAACCGCGTGCCGTTGGCATTCACACATTTGGAACCTGAATGGCCGAGTGTCTAGCGCTCTAGCGCTCGGTGACACAGGTTTCAGGTTCGAATCAGCGGTGGCCATGGATGTTTGTAGTGGTTCGAATCCACTTTTAAGCCGTAGGTCCCGGTCTCCTATGACTGTAAGAGCGTCACGGAGCCAAAGTCAGACTTCTACCTACGGGTGCTCCATCACAACAGAAGGTGCTTCCTTCCCCTTTAATCATGAGTACGTATGGGCTAGTGGGCTTGGCCAGCCAAGTGGGATAAGAAACAACAACATAGAGTTAAATAGACCGGGACCTACTGTTTAACGTGAATTCCGAACCACTAACAAACATCCATAACACCGCCGGGACTCGAACTCGAAACTTGTGGAACCGAGCGCCAAAGCGGAATACACTACCATCCTTCTTATTTTGTCAAAATAATATAGGAGCACTCTACATATATACAAGCTTATAATCTGGTTCAACGTAGTGGAGATATATGCACATTATTTTTTACGGGCTTGAATGGCCAAGTGTTTAACGCTAGGTGCCACAGGTTTTTTCGGTGCCCTACCCCGCCATGGATGTTTGTTAGTAGTTTTCGAATCCACTTTAAACAGTTGTTTTGAGATTTAATCAGTCTTCACCCCTCGTGGTTCCTCGTTAAAGTGAAGATGCATATTACCCTTAGTTATGGACCAGTCGCCTGCGACAGTGTCTACTTGGACCTGATGTAGTCTTTCCTGCACCAGGGGGATTAGTAACAACAACAAATACACATTATTTTTACTAACATGTAAAAATCGATGCACATATATATGAATATGTTAGCATAACTTATAATTGAAATTTCAGTTTCGTCTCTGATTTTATTATTTACTTACTAACATTAACGAAACACTCTTTGTTAAATTATTTTTAATTAAATAAAAAATCTTATTAAAATTACTGCTAAATTTAGTCCATTTATATTATTTAAAGCCAGCTATTTAAAATCCCAAATATTTTTTTCCCTTAATAAAATTTAGCAATATTGAAAACGTTTTTCAAATCCTTCTATTAGCTCACACTCTCCCTATATATATCTTGTTCAAATTTACAATCGTTTATAAAATACTTTTTATTCATCCACTCGAGTTCAAATACATTTTTTTAACTTGTAGTGGGTGACACTGGATGTTAATACAGTTTCTTCAAATATTAATTCAGTAACTAAATTTAATTAATTAATTTTAGTTTTTTTTTTTACATTTAAGTTGCATGCGTCTAATAATAGATGGCGCCAGATGTAAAAGCAAAATTTCAACTTTATTTGTAAAGGACTTTTTCTGCAATCTAGTAAAAAAAAGTAGGAATAGACTTTAAAAATTTTTATTTTACTTGTTATTTTCTGTAACCGGGCAAAGCTGGGTTCATACTTGCTGATCTTTTAACTAAGCAAATGAATGACTTCATTTAACATTACCCTCATCCCTCTTCTATAGTATCATCCAATTGAGAAACACGTTTCGAGTTCGTTAATCCCCCAACTTTAACACACACACACACATACGGGATATCTTTTTCCTCCAGCATAAAGGAATACAGGTGCGAGACCCGTGGAGTCGTAAAAAGTGAACGAGCACCCAAAATACCACCCGTAAGGTCAAACAAACAGAGGGTGCGGTGAAACAGAGCCAAACCAACGCACCCGGAAACGCCTGCTTTTTTTTTCCCTCTCTCCAGGAGAAAATAAATAAGGCACAAGGACGTGGCACGTTCAAGTCTGTTGAAAATCACCGAGGAACGATTCTTAAAACATTGCAAAATACGTCTCCCTCTGCAGCAATTTATGCGCGTGTAATCTCGCTGAAGACTGAGAAATGTACTTGGATAAACATAATTCCATTAACTTCCAGACTGGAGTCACAAGAATTATTGTGAAGTGTTGGAAATAAGCCACACGCACATTAAGCCTCGGAGGAGACGAATATCGTGAGACGCTGGAATTTGTCGATAAACATTCACGTGGTGGACCTGAATGGCCGAGTAGCTAGAGCTCAGGCGCTCGTACCACAGGTTTCGGGTTCGAGTCCCGGCTGTGCCATGGATGTGTGTAGTGTTTCGGAATTCACTTTAAACCGTAGGTCTCGGTCTAATAGGATCGTACAGCGTTGCGGGAGGCATTGTTACTTCGCTTCCGTGGCTTATCTTCAAGTGACACGCGCCCCTGGGTAATGCAAACATCGGTGCAGCCCTTATGTCGAAGATCATGATCTATTTGCCAGCTGCATTAGAAGAAGAAGAAAAAGAAAAAAAAAAAAAAAAAAAAAAAAGACTTAAAATGAAATTAAGCTTCTACATTAAAATTGATATAAGAAACTCCATCTAAGAGTTCTGTAATAATTTACTAGCACGTATATACCTAATAATTGTGATTGTAACTTTATGGTCGGCATGATTCTTTTCTATTATAAAAAAAATATTTAGTAACATAATAAAATTTTTTACTATCACACTTTAACACCAATAATCTACAGTTTATATGTTAAAAAAAAATCTTCCATTTCTGGGTAAAAATATAGTGTATTACGAATGGACTCTATGAACTTAATCGGAACAAAATAATTCTTAAAAATGAGCCATCCCGCTTTTCCTCTTGTTGTGATAAAGCACCCGTTGCTCCTACTGTTGCGTTTTCCTCCTGATGGCAGGCAGCTCCTGTTACGATGGAGCACCGCAGGTAGAAATCTGACTTAGTTCTGTGACGCTGAAGAAGGAGGGCAATGCCTTCCAGGAGCACTTTTAAGTGGGAACTATCCCGCATTTGAGTATCGCTCCCACCAGGTAGTCCGAATCACGAGCCAAGATGCTGAACATATCTAACGCCATCGAGTTTCCTCGTTTTTGAAAAAGTGTCACAACAAAGCTGTCAGTGGATTGAACCTCCGCTCTAATACTCATAAGCGGCGCACGTTGCCACTGAGCTGAGTCGGACACACCTCCATTCTTCGGAAAAAGTGAAAAAATTGGCTTCATTGTGGATAGCCTCAAAAGACGAGACGTCCTTCCGACCCAGAACTCGTCTCAGATGGGTTTGGCTTGTCGCTCTACGGTCATTTTTTGCACACTTTGGGCTAGACCGGGACCAACAGTTTAGAGAGGCTAATTGACCGAACCACTCACAAACATCCCTGCCACTACCAGGATTCGAACCTAAAAGCCAAAGGCAGAGGCCATGAGGCCGCTGCCAGACAGATGGGAGACGGCCAATACATTTATTGATGTACTAATCTATTTTTTTGAAGTAAAGGATTCAATGTATTTCAATTCCTTCTATTAGCTCACTCTCTCCCTATATATATCTTGTTCAAATTTTCAATCGTTCATAAAACACATTTTATTCATCCACTCAAGTTCAAATACATTTTTTTGAACTTGCAGTGGATGACACTGGATGTTTAATACAGTTTTTTTCAAATATTAATTCAGTAATTTAATTTAATTATTTAATTTTAGTTTTTTAAAGATTTAAATTGCATATATCTGCCAATATCGCCAGATAAACTTAAAAAAAAAAAAAAAAAAAAAAAAAAAATGAATGAAAATTATTTATAAAGGACTTTCTGCACTATAGTGAAAAATTAGGAATTGACTTAAATTTTTTTTTTTTTTTTTACATTACTTGTTATAACTGATTAAGTGCAAATTGTTCAAAAGGGTCAGAGTAAAAATAGAAACATAGACAAATAATATTATGTTACATGGGTACACGATTACAATATATATATTGTAATCGTGTAGGCCATCTTCCATCTGCAGATTACAAGACGAAGAGATATTTTTCTTTTTACGGAGTAGGGTTGTCAGCCGTACACCCAACGCTCAACAGCCATATTAGCCTGACCTACGGTGTAAAGTGGATTTCGAACCACTACAGACAACTATGACACTACCGGTACTCGAATCTGAATCCTGTGGCACCACGTGCCAGTCACTCGGCCATCAGCCCCCTACAGTTGTTTAAACGACAAATGACAAACGTTTGTCATTTGTCGACAAATTAAGGTTTAAACAACAAATTAAAACACGGCAATTCAGCTATATTTTAATCTTGTACAATTTGATTGCAAGGATATTCATGGAAATTTTTTTTTTTTTTTTTGCGATGAAGTATGCAATGATTATATAGAATAGCAGAGTGAGTCACTGAAAATGCAGGACAACACAAATAAATGCCACGACGTGTCGAAACCACAATTGGAAAAATGGACACCGATAAAAACGAAAACACAGAGGACGCATAACCGTTCAAGTCGAGTTATTTAAAAAGGTTTCCAGATTTATGAAAACTTTTATGTATTCATGCGGCTTCGGAATCAACGATTGCACAGAGAAAAACTCTGCGGCTTTTGTTTTTAATTTCGCAAAATATCGAACCGCCGACCCAAGTTTAAAAATTCATTCCTCCTTCGATTCTCGAAAGCGACTGCTGTTGACACTCTCCCTCACCTCGCTTGAGTTGAACAGCAGTTACAATTACAATTACTATAAAAGCAAGAGATCCAAGAATAAAAGGGTTTTCCTTTTTTTTCCCCCCCTCCTCATGGAACAATCGTCTTACTACGGAACAGACCCACGCAAGCAATTAGGTGCACTTGAAAGTAAACATACGACACAAACTGTTTCCTTTTCTTTCTTTTAAACCGAGTGAATAGAGCCCTTTAAAATATAAATAAAAAAAAAATATATATATATATATATATATATATATAAAAAGGTGGGAGGAGCCATATAAAAGAGAGTAAAAATCGATTTTATAGTCTTTACAATATCCTATTTTATTATATGAATTATATTTTATTATTGTTAAATGAATAACATTTTTAATATTATTATTATATGAATTACATTTTATTACTATTATATGAATTACATTTTAATATTATTACACGAATTATGTGTTATCATTAATATATAGATTGCATTTTATTATTATTATCATTATTATTATATATATATATACTATTCTATTTTATTCATTTTAAATCGAAGTACTTTGGTGAAAAATAACCTATATATTGTATCTGCAAATAATTTCATTGGGCGAGGGGGAAAAAAAAAAATCCCGTCAAACATATTTGAAAGGATTTAAAAATTTTTTTTTTTTCTTTTAAATGGGGAAAAAAATGCTCTCAAACATATTTGAAAGGATTTAAATTTTTTTTTAAATATGGGAAAAAAAATGGAGAAAAACTACCAAACATATTTGAAAGGATTTAAATTTAAAAATGTTTTTTTTTTTAAATGGAAATTTTTCCCCCCAAACATGAAGAAGAATATTGAAATATTCAATTACAATGAATTTTCTTATTATTATTATTATTTATCTTATTATTAATCTATTAAATTACTTAATACAAAAAGAAATAATTTAAATGCATTTTTAAAAATTAAAATAAATCTAGCAATTTTTCAAAACATATTCTGACACTGCCCGGAAAAAAATATCGTTTTGTTTATAGCTAAACAAAAATATAAATTCTAATTAAAAATATTTTCAGAATAAAAATAATATCAAATATTTAATTTTCATCAAATAAAACTATAGTCACACTACCATCAAAAAGTCAATAAATATTGAATCTATATATCTGGAAAAAAATACTTTTATTATATAATATATTTTTCTGGAAAAAAACATAATTTTTTTTTCAAATAGGTGCAAAGCAAAAGGAAATGATGAGGAAAGGGAAAAAAAAAAAAAAAATTATTTCATATCAGTACTTTTTTCATTTCTTACTGGACACTTCCAAAATTTTTTTATTTTTTTTTTTACAGCACGCGATAATCATCGGTAGCGATTTGAAAACTTGCCAGTGAATGGATGATCACTGTAACCGGAGGATAAAAATTCTTTTTAAATTGCTCTGTCTCCAATTGGCAACGATTTCACATAACTGGAGATTCGTACCTCTTTTTTACAAGATTCTTCCAGATTGTAATCCAGAAATGGATATTTCTACCTCATCCCCCCATTTTTTTTTTTTTTTTTAAGTTATTTCCTTGCAGAAGATAATGTTTAATTATTTAATTTCAATATTTGAAAAAATTGAACTTTGCTAAGAATGAATTAAAAAAAAAATACAAAATCTACACATTTGTTAAATTTTACAAAAAAGTAATGATGACTACATCTCATTGACAAGTGTTTCTTAATAACAAAAATAATAACTTACTCAAAATTCCAGATTCTTGACCTTGAAGCGTTAGCAGTTAATAAATTGGCAGTATGATTCAAGATCCGTATGAATCAGAATGTGGTCGCTACGCTAATTAAGAAATAAATTCGCCAAATTAAGAAATTCAACTCTAAGTATAAAATGAACTATCACACAAGGGAATATTCAAATTTCGACATAAGTGACTCATGCTTGAAAACGATCGAACAGAGCTAATGACATACGAAATCTACCATTCAAAAATCTATGCTATCATCTAATGATAAGGCATGGATTTCGAATGAATCATAGAATAGTAATTATTATCACCAAGGCCAGATAACCTATAGAATTGTAATATCAGTCAAAAAAAAAAAAAAAAAAAAAAAAAAAAAAGAGAAAGAAATTCAAATTCAAGGTTAAAAAATAATTTTTAGATTACAAGCTTAAAATGCTTTCACATTATCCATGTAATAAATAAACACACACACACACAAACATACACATTCACAAGGAGTTGTTTAATGAATATTTTTACTTGAATGCCCATTTTAAGTAGAGCTACGATTTGCCACAGTTAATAGAATTTTATGAATTAAATTTTCTGTTTTTTTTAAAAATTAATTTAATTAAAAATTATATAATGATTTATAGTAGTAATTTCAACAGTAGTAATTGTTATTTTGATTTAAAAATAACTGTAGACAAACAACGTTTGCGTGCCCTATTTACAAAATATTTAGATTTTTAATTTATTAAAACTATATGCTAATAAATTTTGCTCATTCACACAATGCCACTTTTGCATTGAACAAACTAGCAATTATCCCAAATATGACAACATTTTTGTTAAAAGTGCACGCACGCCAATCAAAAATTATGAAGAATTTTATAATCAATAAAAAGTTGTCTTTCAAACCGAACATTTTCTTTTTATGTCCAATTCTGGACACGATGTGCTGGACCGACAGAACCGGGATAAATTTGTACCAATAAAAATTAATATTAAAACTTCTTCTATTACAAAAAAAAAAAAAAAAAGCAGATTTCAAATAAATTACGAGAATAATTGTTACGATATTGGCCTGACGAATAATGAAATAATGTCACTATGACCCCCACGTCATATGACATACACAATTAGTAATTATTACACAAAAACGTAAAATCCTCAGATTTCAAAATTAATTGAAAGAAAAAAGTACGATGAGAAATGCTATGATATGACTATGACCATATGCGTCATATTATCATCATCATATATCACGTCATAACACAATTAGTAAATATTATACAAAAACGTAAATCATCAGATTTCAAAATTAATTGAAAGGTGAAAAGGTACGACGTGAGAATGATGATATATGACTATGACCACGTCACGTCACACACAATTAGTAATTATCACCTAAAAATAATCAGATTTCAAAATTAATTGAAAGGAGAAAGGTAGTACGATGAGAGAAGTGACGATATGACTATGACCACACGTCATATGACACAAACAATTAGTAAATTATTACACAAAATGCGATATAATCAACAGATTTCAAAATTAATTGAAAGGAATGATGATATATGACTATGACCACACACAATTAGTAATTATTATTACGAAAAATGCAAACACTAATAGATTTCGAAATTAATTGAAATGAGAATAACTACCGACAAGCAAACGCAAAAATATAAATACGTAATCGGATGACAAACCTTTTCCTGGGGAAAAAACCGTTTTACAGCGAAGCACGAGTCATATTCTATCAATAAACAAACTCAAAAAGTAAACACGCTCAGGTTCGCGGGGTGACGTCACTGCCACTTCCGGTACAACCTGAGCGGATGTCGATTCTTACATAACACACGCACTACAGAAGAATAAAAAAAAAAAAAAAACTTCGGAAAGAACCCAGCAACAAAAAAAAAAAAAGTTAACGACACTGTGTCCAGCATTGAAATATTTATATTTTATTTCGTATTCTATTTCTAAATCAGTAATTTGACCTTCAGATATTCCCTGGCTAAAAGCGACAAGGCACATTATCAGCATATTTTTGGAGTGCATTTCACTTGTTGGCTGATAGATAACAAAAGCAAATAATTTTAGGCGCAAATCTGAATATAGAAAGCGATAACGCCAAAAACAGTAGTATTAAAATTCATTGATGAAACATGTTTGATGATCGTTACGTGTTAAAAAAGATAAAACAACCTGCTTATCAAAAGCTTTTTTTTTCAAATAATTATTTATATACTTTTTTTCGAAAATTGTCGGAACTCTATTTTCGGTGAAACACAATTCATGATCTAGTTCTGCATAAAGAAAAATAATTTGATAAAATTCACTGTAAAAAAAATAGTAGGCCAACTTTTTGTTTTTTACTGAAAGCTTTTTTCATCATAATAAAATTGTAAATATTTTCTTGATTTGGTTTAGTTTGTCGCTCTACGGTCATTTTGTGCACACTTTGGGTTAATTAGACCGGGACCTACATTTTAACGTGGATTTCGAACCACTCACAAACATCCATGCCACCGCCGGGCTTTGAACCTAAAGCCTGTGATATCAAATGCAACAGCACTAGCCAATTGGCCATCAGGCCGCAAGGTTTGGTTTTTTTGCTCTACGGCCATTTTGTGCACACTTTGGGGTAATTAGACCGGAACCTACAGTTTAACGTGGATTCCGAACCACTCACAAACATCCATACCACCGCCGGGCTTTGAACCTAAAGACTGTGGTATCAAATGCAAGAGCACTAGCCAATTGGCCATCAGGCCGCAAAGGTTTGGTTTTTATGCTCTACGGTCATTTTGTGCTCACTTTAGGCTAATTAAGATCGGGACCTACAGTTTAAAGTGAATTCTGAACCACTCACAAACACCCATGCCATTGCTAGGATTCAAACCTGAAGCCTGTGGTACCAAAGGCTAGGGCTGGCCAATTGGCCATCAGAACGTGAATCTTTTTGCTGAGGAAAACAACAATCTTGTACAGCAAGTTAGAAGAAAATCTCATAAAAATTCTTATATTTCAAGATTTTGTCAAATAATAATGCTTTAGAATAAATCAACGTTATTTTCGCAAAATTGACATTTTCACTGAAAACGACGGAAGGAAGTAGAGAAAAAAAAAAAATAAAAAAAAAAAAAAAAAAAAAAAAAAAAAAAAAAAAAAAGCTAGTACACGTGACTGTTCTATTTGGAGGACATGACAAATCGAACCGTTCTACAGGAGAAAAAAACAAGAAGTCTAGAATTAGTGTTTAAAATATCAAAATAATTTTTCTTTTACTTAATTTTTATATTCCAAAAACAAAGATTTATATATTATGCATAATACATACAGGTCCATTACTAATCCCATTATGTTAAAAGTGGTATCATACCTGTTCCATTATTTTGCAGCGTAATTATCTTAATGTAAAATTATTTCTTAAAAGCCAACAGAAGAGATTTTTTTCACACATATATTGTCAGAAAAATTAAGAAGTCCTTTATAAATAATTTTTAAGTTTATCTGGCGCCATCTATTCAAGGGTAGATATATATAAAAACTTTTTTAAAGTCAATTAAATTGCTAAAAAATAATTTTTTAAGTTTATCTGGCGCCATCTATTGGTAGATATAAATTAAATTAAATTAAATTAAGGAATTAATATTTGAAAAACTGTATCAACATCCAGTGTCATCCACGACAAGTTCAAAAAAATTTAACTGAACTTGGGTGGAGGAATAAAAAAAAAAGTATTTTATGAACGATTGAAAATTTGAACAAGATATATATAGGGAGAGTGTGAGCTGATAGAAGGAATTGAAAAAAGCGTATAAATTGATACATAAATGAAAAAAATATCCTCAACTATATTGTTAAATCAGTAACAATATAATGTTTATAAATCAGCTATTGTTGTTTATACACTCGTTTGAATATGTCTCGTAGCATAGAAAAAAAAAATAAAAATGCTCAACTATAATGTTAAATCAGCAACAATATTATTGTTTATACGAAGCTGTGTCACTCGTCTGCACAAAACGTCTCGTAGCATGGAATAGCTAATGAAAAAAGATTTTACAATCACATCATATAAATACCTTAGCCTTATTAATTTATACAATTCAGAAATGTCAAAAAATAAATAAGATAAATGCAAAAGAAAATAATATTCATTAATAATAAAAATTGAAATAAAAAAGAATTAAAAAAAAAAAAAACCTGAAAGAAACCAAAGGTGAAATTCAAATTTATAAAAATGGACAAATACCATAATTTAAGATTAAAATTTAACACATTTTTAATTGGCCAAATATTTTAAAATGTTGATTAAAACACTGTTCTTAAATAAAATATAAACAGATGAAAGCTGTTATTACCCAAGGACAACAATTTGATTGGTCTTGAACCACGCCCACACATATTTCATATATACCCTTTTATATAGAGTGCGTTGAAGGCCGAAATAATTTTACTCACATTTAATAATCTAAAAAATATTCTACAGAACAAATCTACTTTTAAAAAATTAAAAAGACACAGAGATAAAATGTTTAAATAAGTTAATTGATGTAATTAATGATATTTAACTAACAAATACATATAAACTTTTAAATTGTAACTATTGTTGAATTATATCTTAAAATTCTAAATATTGCAAGCTATTGTTAAATTGTAACTATCTTAAAATTCTAAATAAGATCTCAATTGCAAGTACTTTCAAACAGAGAAAGTTCTCGACTCATAAAATTTATATGAATAATATTTTTTATTTATTTTCAATTCCTTCTATTAGCTCATACTCTCCTTATATATATCGTTCAAATTTTCAATCGTTCATCGAACACTTTTTATTCATCCACTCGAGTTCAAATACATTTTATTTGAACTTGTAGTGGATGACACTGATGTTAATACAATTTTTCACATATTAATACAGTAATTAAATTTAATTAATTAAAATTTTTTTAGATTTGAGTTGCATATATCTCCCAATAGATGGTGCCAAATAAAGTTTAAAAAGTGAAAGAAAATTATTTATAAAGGACTTTCTGCAATAGAGTGAAAAAACAGTAGGAATTGATTAAAAAAAATTTTTTTTTTTTTATATTACTTGTTAATATATCAAATAAGGGAACAAAGCATGCGCCGAACAGTTACTATAAAACATCAAATCTCTTTACTTCTTATATCTTTCTTATAAATAATGAAAAAATAACATACCCCTTCAGACGAAAACGGTAAAAAAAAACGAAACTCATTGAAAAGTGACAACAGAGTCTTTTGGCAGTGACGTCACGAATGGAACACCTGGTTATTCTTTTTCGAACACTGTGAGCGCTCTCTGGCGGCGCGGCGTGGCGAGCACTCGGGTATCGTTTTCCCGTATGATGTCATCTTCCAGTGCGCTGCACGCACGCACACAGGCTTGATTTTTGACAATTCGGTTTCCACGGAATCGTGACGTCACGCGGGGTGGTGGGCGGAGGCGTAGTAAATGGATTTCCTTCTTTGGGGGACAACAAGTCAGCGTGGTTGCCAGCTCCAACTGATTAAAATTTAATGGATGGGATGAGGAATTCGGACGCTCGCATTTCAGTTTTTGCTCTTCGGTCGGATTTTATTGCGGGCCACTTCCGACTTTCCCATTTTCTCATTAGCGGACGGGGAATGATTTACTAGAAATTAATCTCAATTTCTCGATTCCATAAATTTTCCCTCGCGATTCATATATATATATAAGCTGATGAAATAGAGAAGTCAACACAAAGTTGTGATAGTTTATGAAGAACGAGAAATTCCCGAATACAGAGATGGGAACGTCAAAATGAAACTTTTCAAAAGTATTTCAGACCATTTTTTCGTAGCTTTTTAAAGGGGGCGGGGAGAACACAAATAATAAACACACACCACCATTTTCAAATCGAAATGATCAACTTCACCCTCAAAATTGCATTAATAACTATTTCTGTCATGCAGAATTTTTTTTTTTTTTTTTTTTTTTTTGAGATTTTCATTCAAATAAGATTAATTTAAGAGATCGCACTTATAAACTACCATGATATTATTTTTTTTATAGATTATATTTCATATATATAATAAAAAAAAAATCCAAAATGAAAAAAAATAAGCATTGCAAGAAGAGGTGTGACGTTAGCCCCATTTTTTTTTTTTTTACTCCACAGGTGGATTTTTTTATACCGATTCTTAATTGAAACTTTACGAACTAAGTTGCTTTACTAATGGATTTAGAAAAGTGAGGTAATGTCAGTAATTCTCATATATTTGTAAAATGTTTTTACATTAAAGTATTCTTTACAATATTAAAAGTGTAACGTTTGTACTGACTTAAATTTGCTATTATATATATATATATATAAACAGTGTTAAGTTGATAAGTATGAAAATATTTTGGAATAGCTGAAGACGTAAATATATGTTGTTGTTGTTGTCGTCATCGTATCTCTCATGGAAGCAGGGAAGGGGTCGCTCTACAACCATTTTGTGCGCACTTCGGGCTAATTAGATAACTAACCTATAGTTTAACGTGGATTCCGAACCACTCACAAACATCCATGCACCCGCCAGGACTCGAACCTGGAGCCTGTGGTGCCAATGGCCAGAGCGCTAGGGAAGAGGCAGTTTTTGTTGTGACGGAGCATCGTGATGTGTGATAGACCATGGAATGAGGAAGTGTCCCCACAAAGGAGAAGTGAGGGAAGCTGACCCTCCTTTTGACGGATTTTTTAAATGGAGGTTTTTGAAGAGGAAAGAGTTCTGCGACGAGTCGACAAGAAGTGTTGTTTTCCTTTTTTTCTGAAAATGACTGAACAGGCCGGAGTTTCATAATTAAGGTCTGCCACAGACCGATTGGACTAGATTCGTCGTATTCGAGAATTCTGAACATCTCTGTTCTTGCAGTGAACTGCACTTGTGTATCTAATTGTCTTTAATTTTTATTTCATTGTAAATAGAGTTATGCATATTATATATAATGCTTGCAAATACAATTTAAAGTGTTCCCATGAACCTGAAAGGGGCCCTCTTCTTGAAGCAGTTATAATATTTTAATTATTAATAATTTTCATTGAAAATAATTAATAATACAGAATTTAATTGCTTATTAATCTTAATGCTTTAAGTTTATATAAAGAGAAAAAAATTAATTAATGTACAGCTTCTAAAAAACTTTGGCTTCATTTGAAAAGACAGTTCTCATATTATTTGTTTTAATACGACACATAACAATGGAACAATAAATCTCTAATTTAACTAAAGATCTATGCAGCATGAGAAGTTCGATCACATTGAAGGTTTGAGGTATTTAATTAAATAAAGAGGTATTGCAATTTTAAAATGACTTTTATTTCTTAATCATAAAATCATACCAATAAATCTATGTATTTAATAAAATTTCTAGCTACAACTCACCGATTCTGAGAACATTGGCTTCAAATTCATTTTTAAATTTTAATTACGAAATTAAAAAAAAATCTAGATCAATTATTATTTGGCGCTGCGGAACAAAATCAGCACAGAGAGAATGTAGGTTACAGCCCTCGATAAAAATTGAAGTTGTTTATAGACATTTGCGTAATAAAGGATACTGATATCTACAAGAATAAACAACAGATTTATACGATAATAGGGGAAAGAAAAGGAAAGATTAAAAGTATACTGGAATACGAGGTTATAAAAATCTTTCGTAAATTATAATATAGTCAAATATAAAATCATCATAAAATGTTATTAAAAAAATTGCTGTTTTTGCTCAATTGAAATACTTTTTAATTAATGAATAATTAATTGTTATCGCAAGTGAAACGTAAAGTATTTTATATTTCACCCTTATTTAAAAAAAAAAAAATACTTACATTTTTTTTTTTTTTTTTTTGTCCCGACTCGTGGCAACATGCGCCGCTGGTCAGCATAGTTGTTGTTGTTGTCGTGTACCTCATGGGAGGATGGGTGCAGCTTCTGTTCCGATAGAGCACCCGTAGGTGGAAGTCTGACTTCTGCTCCGTGACGCTCTTACAGTCATATCAGACCGGGACCTACGGTCTGAAGTGGATTCCGAACCACTACAAACATCAATGGTACCGCCGGGACTCGAACCCGAAACCTGTGGCACCGAGCGCCAGACACTCGGCCATTCAGGCCCGGTCAGCATAGTGATATTTAGCATCTTGCCTCGTCAGTTAGACTACCTGGTAGGAGTTTTCCAGGTTTTCTCCCGTACGATGCCCACATTAGGAATCTAAGAGACTTCTGAAGTTCACATGAGCACTTACTTACTGTAATTTGCCCACCGGCCACACCAGAAGGAAAAATGGATCATATATGCATTATAGCCCGACTAGTGGCTCAGTGTCAAAGTGCGCCGCTGGTGAGCATTAGGGCGGAGGTTCTATCTCCTGGCGGCTTTGTTGCAAACACTGTTTCAAAAACACCCGAGGAGATTCGATGGCTTTTGTGATGTGCCTCGTAGGTCGGACTACCTGGTGGGAGTTGGTTTACTCCCATACGATACGCAAATATGGAGTAGTTCCCCCTAAAAGTTCCTGCCCTACTTCTTCAGCGATTCGAAGCGAAGTAAGGGTGCCTACACAGGGGGTGCCCACCACAACAGAAGCTGTCCCTTTCTTTCTATCCATGATTAGACAGATTACTCATGGGATATCCATCCCGCACTGCAGTACACTGAGAATTAGACACAACAACAACAAAATTTTTTTTTTTTTTTCTGATTTGGCCGTAATTTGAAACGAATATCAAATGGTTCGATTATATATCAAAACTTTGATGTATCTGCAATAAATAAAATTATACAAGCGAAAACATTAACAATGAAAGAAGATGTAAAAACTTTTCTTTCTTTTTCAAAACGAATAAAACTTAATGCATTACAAACATAGCATCTTTGTAATTAAAATGCATAATTTTTGTTTTACTTGTCTTTAGCTGTTCTATAACAATCTGCTGGTTTAGTACTGTTTAAAATGTTTTCGTAAACTAATGAGTACATGGATCCATGCTCATGTGGATTTGGAATTGAATGAAGTTGCAGATTCTTCGGCGAAGAATGCCAGACGTCTGGATCAGACTGCCATTTCTACTTCCCTTGCAGATGCAAATGACTCGGCAAATTCTAAACTTTATAATTCCTTCTAAGATTAAAACTAAATACCGAATTGCACAACTTAATGGCGACAGAAAAACAGCTATCATTCTCACAAGATGAAGGATGAAGCATGACAAAAATACGAACATTTCTGCTGATGGCAAAATCTAAATTTACGATTCTTTGTAAGATTAAAACTATATACCAAATTACAGAGCTAAATGTCAACAGAAAAACAGCCACTACTCTCACAAAATTAAGGATGAAGCACCACAAAAATATGAAAATGTCTGCTGATGGCGTTAAAAAATACCTAAAATGGGGCAAGTGCCTTACTACAACTACACCACATCACTGTGTCTAGAGCTGAGTTTCCTCTTTACAGTTTGGGAATGATGGGGATGTCTGATTGGGCTCCGTAAAGCGGTACCTACGGCTATTTGAGTCTGAGACTAGTGAATATGAGTCCAGCTTAAAGTGGATTGCGAACCACTACAAACATCCATGGCACCGACGGGTTTCGGCGCCAGAGCACTAGCCACTCGGCCATCAGGCTCCGATTCTCTACCCCCTGCCTTTAAGAACTGGGAACCCAAGCCGATTTCTATAATAATTTCAAAATAAATCAAATTAAAATGACAATTTAAATTATTTAAATGGACACATTTAAATAAAATCATAAAACGGAAGCCTCCCTTGACGAAAAATATACTATAAATGATATATTGATTTTTTTTTTTTCAAAGATTTACGTCAAACTATACTGTTAATTAAAATTCTTTTGGGTGGAGTCTACATAACAAAAAGAGTTTTTAACAACATTTATTGGTTTAATTAATTCACAGTGAATTAATTATATATGCGTGGTTTTTTTAATGCATCGCAATATTTTAACGCCTTAACATTTGAGGCATCAATAAACAACACAGCCCTCATAATCTCAAAACTTCACCTTCCCTTCCCCCTGAGGATTCTTCGACTCTTCCACGAGGACCCATCGGTTCCGCAAAAATAAAAATAAAAAACCCCGACACATAAGGGCCGCTTCCGGCGCAAGCGCGACCAGACGGTTTCGAAAGGGCCCACACCTTTAGGCCCAGAAGGCAGGAGAAAACGTGACCTTGCCTCCGACCTACTCTCCTACAGGTCCTAGGCCCATATAAGGGTTGCAAGGGCTGCCCACGGTTGCAGCGATAAAATAAGACCTGGGCCGTCGAACTGGGTGGAAAAAACGTGGGCTTTTTTTGTGACGTGAAAAAGTTGACAAAAAAAAAAAAAAAAATAGTGTATACACACATACAAATAAACTACGGTTAAAAAAACGTAGGCGGAGCAAGAAATGCGGTTTTACGAGAACTTTTTCAATGAATATTCACTGATGCTTCCGTTCCCTGATTTGAATATCAAAAGGTTCGATTGTACATCAAACGCCT
>BPLR01017905.1:0-7500 GCA_021605095.1 Caerostris extrusa | reverse complement strand
ATTGAACTTAATTCCATCAGGGAACAGAGTTAATTTCTCATCATAGAAAAACGAAAGTAACATGCCAATGTTTTAAAATTGAAAGAATTATTATTCTTATTTATTCGTATTGGAATTATTTTAATAGCAAAACCAAACAGCAAAATAGAACCGTTGAGATTTCGCAACTTTTTGTGGCATCAACTGAGTGATAACTCGCGAAATGTGGTAACCCGGGATTCTTGTACTGTTTGCAATTCACTTCACTTACAATCGCAACACGTTACTTGGGGCACTTTGGCGAAAAGATTTTTTCCATGCCAAATCTGAACTGCTCCTATTCTGCGATTTTACCTTATTTTTGATTGACATAAATTTAGGTCCAAATAAATGTAATTTATTTGTATAACTTTTTATGTTCTGAATTTTCAAATCATATTGAAATAAAGCACAAATATTAAAAAGTAATAATAAATTCCATATATAATATAGTGGCAAATTTGTTCCTATACTTTTAACAATCAAACTAGTTTGACCAATCGTAGTATTTAATTTAATACACCGGAATCAATATTAAATCCATATAATTTTTTCACGGAATTTAATTTGGGAAAAGTTTTAATAAAGCAAGAGTATCGCCATATTACATCCGATTTGGGAACACTCACCAACCAGAAAGAACTGCTTCGAGTCGAAAACGGTTAAACGTGTGGGAGTTAAAAAAAAGTGCCCCAATTTAAAAAGAGACGAAATTGATCTCTCGACAATCAATTGCGGTAGTATTCCAGATCGAAGAAGATTTAGAACGGAATTGTAAGAGTAAATAAAAATGTTAAATAGCTCTACACGCAGAAATCCGAGTATTCTTTGTGGTTTGTTCTTTTAAGTACTAAACACGGTAACCTATTTATACCATTAAAGTTTTTCTGGGAAGACAGAAATGCTGTTTTAATTTCTGTAAAAGTGAATTTTAGAAAGGGCAGCACAAAATGCACTTTTTAAATTTTGGGCTTGATTACCTTCTTAATCCATATCGACAGCAATTAAGCATAATTGTACATATATATAACCGATGAAAATAAGTATTCCGGTAATGTATGTGGCGGGAATGGACACTTTAAATCTGTAGGGCGGAATGTCATTCAAAAGGGCTCGAGGACAACTCTCCAAACGCCATTGCGGGAGGTTTGGTTTGTCGCTCATTTTAGTCATTTTTTGCACACATTACGCTAACTAAACCAGGACCTACAACTTAGCGTGGACACAAACAAACAAACACCTCCAGGATTGGTACCTGAAGCCTGTGTTACCAGAGCGCTAGCCAATGCCTCATCGCTGGAGGTGTACGTTCGAAATTGTGGAGGCAAAATGTGATGACAGTGTAGGTCTTCGGTGGTGTATCCTGAATAACATTGAATCTGCTTTAATGCCGCTCCAGTGGTGGATTTTTTCATTTTATTATTTTTTTTACAGAGCGACTGATATAATCAAATATAATATTTACATAGCAATGCTATTAAGCGAAACAAAATGCTTTCAGTGTACCCATACGATAAGTTTATATTTGGGGGGGATTTTTATAGCTACCGTTAATATACATTTTAGTTTTCTAGTCAGAATAATTTTAATTAAAAGAACCATATATAATTCAGTGTCATTAAAAGACTTGCATGACATACTAAGATATGTCAGTAATCAACAAACTAATTTAGTTGAATAATGATTTTTAATACGATTTTATTTAATTTTAAACATATGAATGTGTCATTAGAAGGTATTTACTGTGCCAGATGTTTTTAGTAAGTAAAACAAAGGCTCATTCAAAAATAGTTTATCGATTTTTTTTTCCTCCTAGTTGGTAGAATAAAAAAAAAAAAAAAAAAAAAAATGTGCGAGAGGAACTGTAGTAAACGACATTTAAAAAAAAATTTTTTTTTTTTTTAAATAAAATATTAAGTAAAATCGGTGACCTTACACAATCACACAGTCAGAATAAATATTAATTATAAATAAAAAAAAGTTATGAGGAAAAATTTCGTTTTTGTTGACTTAACATTTTTAGCTAATTTGAAAGTTTACAATTCGATTTTTAATTAATAAAATGATGTAAAAAAAAAAAAAAAGTCATGAAAAATAAATGGATCTACATTTGAAGTTTTGCATAACTTCGTTTTTTTTTTTTAAGAAAACTTTTACGATTTATATTCTAATTAATTAAATTCAAAAAGATTTGCAGGGGAAAAAAAAAAAAAGAGAGGTGAAAGGAAATTGTTAATTTTTGCAAGGGTGAATGGAACACAAGTCACGTCTCCTTTCCTTCCAAACATTCTTTATAGGGTAAATGAACTCGACACCCAAACTTTATATGACAAAAATAATTAAGAAGCGTTGGGGAAAAAAAATGCATTAGATTAAATGCCTCGGAAAAAAAAAAAAAAAAAAAAAAAAACAACCCTATTCCAAACAAGCCACATTCATTAACCAGGCGACGATTCTATCAAGAGGCGACGCGTCCCGCGAAAAATTCATCTTTTAAAAGGGTTCGATTAATATTAAGTTTTCTTGGTCAAGATTTTCCCCCATCCCTTCACAAAACATTTCCTCTACCAGTTTGGCCGGCGTCCAAAAACTTGTTCCCTTGCACTTTTTCTTTTTGCCTCGGATGCGCTACGGTAATACAGCAAACGCACGCAAAAATGCGATAAAATATCGTCTGCCTAATTTGTCCCACTCAACTCAACTAGTCGCGCTTTTTCCAACTTCCAGGAACGCCTACGGTTTGCAACGCACTGTGTGATTAGAAATTTAGGCAAACAGTTGTGTGGATCAGAAAGAAAGAAAAAAAAAAAATCTTTAAACCTAAAACTTTTATTTAAAACAATACCAATATGTGAGGGGTAATGAACAGAATTTAAGTTTACTTATTTTTATTTCACCCATCTTTATTCGAGAAAAATACTACCAAAAACTAAAAATTTCTATAGTTAAATAAAATGATATTTAAATATGAATATAGAAAACTGAAAATCCAACAAAATTTTATGAGTAACTTCTTATAATTGCACTTGTTTATATAAAAGATTAATTAAAGAAACAAATATAATTTAGACTGTGTTCCAATATATTTTGGAATATCTTAATAAACAAACAAAATAAAAAAAAAATGATTAGGATTACTTTTTTTTTTTTTTTTTGTCCCTGAACTATTTAATAATTACTTATTTTTTTCAATGGAAGAATCTCACATGAAGTTTAATACTTATTCAATGATTTACTTGAACAGAATTAGAATAACAGAATTTAATGTTACTTATTTTAATGTCCTTATCGAAAACTAAAAATTTCCAACAGTTAAGTAAAAAGAAATTTAAATATGAATACGGATAACTGAAAAATACACAAAATTATATGAGTAATTTCTTTAGTTAATCTTTTTATATAAAAAAGTGCAATCTTAAGAAACAAATATCATAAATTTAGACTATATATGCTCCAATATATTTTGGGATAACTTTATAAACAAGCATACAATAAAATAAAATAAAATGACTAGGATTAATTTTTGTTTGTTTTTGTTTTGCTCTTACACTATTTAAAAATTACTTAATTTTTTATCAATGAAAGAATCTCACATGAAGTTTAATACTTATTCAATGATTCACTTGAAATATAAAAATATCAAAAATATTCTAACAAATATAAACATATTTTAGATTTGTTAGAATTAACAGAATTATAATAACATAATTTATTGTTACTTATTTTAATGTCCAAAAACTAAAAATTTTCTATGGTTGATTAAAAAGAAATTTAAATATGAATATAAAAAAACTGAAAATCATGTAAAATTATGAGTAATTTCTTTAGTTAATCTTTTAAATTTTTAAACAAGTGCAATCTTAAACAAATATCATAATTTATGTGCTCAAAAGATATTTTTATAAGCTAATGTACAATAAAATAAAATGATTAAAAATTTTTTTTTTTTTTTTTTTTTCTTATACTACCTAATAATTACTTATTCTTATCAATGAAGTGATGCAAAAGTTTTTAATCTAAATACCTTATCCGATGATTTGCTAAATTATAAAATATTCTAACAAATATAAATATATTTTTTTTTAACAAAGAACGATTTATTAGATTGAAGATATCGAGCTTATATAAAAACTCCCAAATTTATAAATTGCGATAAATATTTTCATTATACAATAAGTTCTGTATAGAAACCATCTCTAAATCCCAAATGTTACAATAAATAGACATTAATTTAAGGCAGTTGACAAGATGTTATAAAATACTAGCAATATGCAATGCAATGTTTTCTGGCTATTTATGTATATATATATATATATATAAAATTTGTGTCTGGCAACGAAGATTTTATCTCTGTAAAATCAGCATGTAATGTTTGCTACTGTTCTGAATTAAATTCTAATTGTCTAAGAACAATATGTCTATGATGATCAGAATTTTTTTCTATATATCTTTAATTAGACTCAGACTCATGAATATTTTAAATTTTTCTTTTTCCATAGTCAAACTTGTAGCATTCTCTCTGTAACCCAGTGAAAAATCAACGCAAGTTCAAATCGCTAAGGTAATGCATGTTGCAGTCACTACTTTGAAATTCAACTGGAAATTAATAACTACTACATCAATAATTATTGTAAATCTAAATGATTTCCCAACATTTTATTAATCATAAGAAACTATCTCAATGAACCAGCAAATTCACATAAATGCTGAAAATTTTATAAAAATTTCATATATGATTAATATATTTTACTGAAACAGATGTATGTAAATAAAAAAAATGTCAACTTGATACATCATATAGCTTCAAAATATTTGCCTGACATAATAAAAAATTTAATTAATTAATAATAACAGTTTTTTAGATGCCTATTTTTAACTTTCCCTACAACTTTATTACTATTATTATTATAGTATTGAAGAAAATACTCACTTTTATGCTTTCATAAAAAGCGAAACTTTTACAATTGATCAACAGAAACAATTGATAAATAAAACAAATGACATTCATTATACAAAAACAATTAATAATTAACTTTGATTATATTTTCAAAATATATATATATATATGTTTGCATATTGTAATAGATAAATGATGTAGAAAAGTATCCTATATTTTTACGTTAACTGTATATTGAGCTTCTATAAAAATTTCATCTTAACTGGATACATAAAAGGACAAACAGAGAAATATTTTTTAATAACTTTAGAAGACATCATTTTATGAATTTAAACTAATAAATAAATTTGTACTAAATATTCAGACAAGAAAATGAAATTATTTAAATACTAGTAAATTCTCAACAAAATTGATTTCTATTGTCAGGCATTTGACTTGAGGTTATTTGGTATTACAATGACAAATATGCAAATTCAGTGACATAAGATGCATCACAAGGAATATTGCATCTCCCATTTTGCCACCAAATTTTGTAATGAAGGGGTTATGCACTCTTCGTCCCTTAAACCTCATATAAGAACTTGCTAGATGATGAATTTATCATTCCCATCTATAACTTTAAGGATATGAAGATACATGGAAGTTTTTAGGTGTTAGTTTATGGATTTCGAACCAAGCTACCTGTGTTACTATCCCAGTGGCTACATTGACTTTTATAAAAGATGGTTTGGAAATGGCCAGAATATTTAACTGTTGTTAGAATGCTAAGCCTTGTTATGTATTTGTGTTCTAATGCTAATTAAAAAATTAAGTTTAAGACAAGAAATGACTCAACTGTTTTTATTAATATATTTATATACATTACATTACCTTAGCTTGGAAGACATGCCCAGTGCAGATCTTCCTCAACTAATTGGATATGTAATTTTTTTTTTTTTCTTTTGACCTGAAATAATGTTTTTCTAACAATTAAGTAAGGACAAATTAATGTAAAATTATGTAGACAAATTTTTAACTCATTGCAAATTCAAGTAAAATAATAAAAACTCTTTTATGAAATACACTCTTTTTACAACAAAGAGGAAGGATGGACATTGGATAGACCTGCCGGATAATTTAATCAAGCAACTATCTTCTTATTGATTTTTATTCTTACTTTGCAATGGAGAGAATTGCATTTTATAGTAAGGAATTCAAACTTAGGTTGGGGATGATAATTTTGCAGCTATCTAAATGCCATTTAAACAAATACAAAACAGATCATTATTACAGAATCTAATTTCAATGCTTTTCAAAACAATTTAATAACAAATAATTTATTTCGATAAATTAAAAAAAATGTATTTAACATACAATTTTAAAAATAACTAACTTAAATTAATTATATGTATTAAAAGGTTGATTAATAATTAAAAGGCAAAATGAAAAACAATATGGATATTGAATTTCTAAAAAATTATGAGCAAATTAAGCTATAAACAAATGGGTTTTTTTATTGATTATTTTCCATTTAAAAATTTACTACGTATATATATTCAGAAGTCTTTTAATGCCAACATATTACCAAATATAAAAATTAAACAAAATCTCAAAGTGATAAATACTTTTAAGTGTAAATAAACATCTAGAAATTATATGATTGTGTTTAAAATTTTTGTATACATATATAGATATTTATCCTTCTGAATGACCTACTTATAAATTCTTAACTTATTGGAGAAACATGTAAATTTCAAAGCTTTTATCATATTAATAAAACAATGAGCTATACAATACAGATTTCATGCAATTTAAAATAAAAATAGTACTTTTTACCAAAAACCTACAACATGTAGCTTCTTAACATACGATAAAAACTAACCTAACTGTATGTACTGTGTTTTATTAAGGTTCTACATAAATAAAAAAATCAAATGATACAACCATTTATAACTAAAAATTTATGGCTAGAATACAATTTAGTTTCTTGTTGACTATTTGATGTTGATAAAAATGGGGATATTAGGAATATACAAAATATCTTGATAAAACAAGACAATAGTATAAAAAAATTAAAAATATTGCGTGTGTGTGTGTAAAAGTATTACATTAGAGAAGCTACTAAAGTTTTCAAACCCAAATAAGGGAATTACTATGCTCTATTTAAAATAGCCCTTTCTCTCTCACTATATATATATATTGTGCATATGCATAATGAAATAATTGGAATAATATTTGATGGAATATTTTCTTTATCTATTTAAGAAATTAAGAGTTAAATCTTTTTTCTTTTTTATTCTGAGTATCAACATAAAACAAAGTTAAAAATATTATATATAAAATTCTCACACATTGTATATTAGAATTTTTTATGCCTTTCAGATATAGATACAGTAAAAGTTTTATAGAAAAATCCATTGTATTTAAAAAACATTATCTAAAAACACATTGTTTATATCCATTAATAAAAAAATACTTCAACGAATGATAATCAGTAATTTTTGTAGCTTTCTTGCTTTATTTATTTCATAGCTGTATTCCTTCAAATTAATAAATCAAGTGGATTTCATTAACAAAACAAAAGATACTTCCAGAAATATCTATTT
>BPLR01017904.1:0-79919 GCA_021605095.1 Caerostris extrusa | reverse complement strand
AGGGTTATCTTATAACAATAAATGTGTACTATGAAACTCCATGTATTATTTTAAGAAGGTAATATATTCTTACTCTAAGCAGTAATCTAAATCTCCGAACCTTATGTGGAATTATTCTAAATGGTTTATTAATTATTTCCTATAAATCAGATACGCAATAACAAGGTTTATTTATATTTCTAGAAGGGAATATGTGAAGTACAGAAATTTCTTGCTATATAAAGAATGGATAGTATATATAAAGAATGAAAGATGTGCTTTTAGTCAATAGAAAATGCTTGCAGGAATTCAATGTCAATGAGAATCATGAATGCTTTAATAATTTCCTAATTTGGCTGTACCTGAAAACTTTCATTCACCAAGAAACAAAGGATGAATGATCCTGAGTCTCTTGTGTATGAACAATGGATTCCGTGAAAATGTAGTAATTGCTTTATGAATAGAAGAATAGCAAATTTTTAAACAGTATAAGTATTGGCAAATAAAATTATTTAGCTAGAACTCTATGAACTCTTATATTTAATGAATCTTTTGTTTCTGTAACAGACTTTGATTAAAATTTGATTTTTAATGTTGATGAAAGACAGAAAAAAATATAAAAATTGTGATACAATTGTTTTATAACAGTAAATTTATGACTCAAATATTTAATTTATTAAAAATTAATTATTTGAATTGAATTTTGTATAAATTAATTTTAAAGAGAATTTATATTAATATGCATAATCACAATAAACTAATTTTAATACTAAAAATAACAAATAAAACCTATGAATTTTTATTAAATACTTATAAAACGTATATTGCTTTTGAAAGATAATATTTGATTAATAAACTAATTTTTGGCTGCATAAGCTTAAATAAATTAATAAGTTGAAAACTGAAAATTTAAAATAGAAGCACCTCTTTTGTGTACCAAACCTAATAGCGGCTAACACTTCACATTTTCTGATTCACAGCCTGTTATGGTCTAGGAATAAAACACATAGCACTAGTGGACTGTAAACACGACTCATTTATTTCAAACTAAACTCACACTGCCGGCGTTGCATTTCTCTCTCTCTTCTTCAGCCAGCTCACCCCACCCAGACAGGATGTTATTTTCGAGCACTGACTTCCCCTATGCACGTGAAGTTATTTATCCCCTGAGTCAACACAGCCAGTGAAGGGATTTACAGGCCTGTAAATTTAACGTGCCTGTAACCTGCATAAAAATTTGCAGGTTACATTTGCTTTTTAATCTTGCAGGTTACATTTGCTTTACATTTAATCTGCATAAAAATTGCAGGAATTTGTATTTTGATTCGCTTGTAGTGTTTTGAATCAAGATCCCTTATTTTAGAAGCTCAATGCGTTAACCAGCAATTGTCTTAATAGTTATACAGATAATTGAATTTAAATAAATTTTATTTAACTAATTTTGAGGTTTAATTAACGTCTATTCGATTACATCTCGGTGAATCATAAGTAATTAAACCGCTTCTGTATTGAATTTCAACCAACACACATTTACTTTCCATTCACTGTGACGAAGCTTGTACCTTAAGCAACAATGGTAGAAAGGATCCTGGAACGTCGAAGCCTCTTATGTGTTTAACTAATTGTCCGCGAATCTGTCAGACGCGTAAATAGGATCCTTAATCTGGCCGAGAAACAGATGAGAAACGATATCCTTTGAATAGAACTACGTCGGATCATTTGCATTTATAATGATTTAATTATGTCTGATTGCGAAATGTACAGAACGTTAGATTATGAATTATGTAGAATGGGAAGGAATTAAGCATCCACTTGAATGTTGGCATTTGATGAATTATGACGGCAGATTTAATGAGTTTTATGACTCGCATAGCTTTTCAAGGATGAGGGAATCAAGAATCTTGAAATTATTTATCGATGCTACTTAGGAGAGAGATTTCATATTTTTATTAGAATATGTTGATAAAGCTGGGGCACTCTCTGGAGTTATTTAGTCTCTTTTGTTGTTGTCTTATGAAGTTTTCAGGAATGGTTCTTAAAATTAATATTGTTTTTTTTTTTTTTCCTTTTTGTTGATGGAATTAAGTAATAGATATTTAAATTTTTCTTGAGTAAATTATATTACTTTTCAGTTTGATGTGTACTGTTTCAAATTAATATTATTTTTGTAAATGCATTGACAAAGCTGGAATATCATTATTTACTCTCTTTTGATGTTGTCTTATGAAGTTTTCAGGAAAGGGTCCTAAAATTAATAGGTTTTTTTCCTTTTTGCTGATGGAATTAAATAATAGATATTTAAATTTTTCTTGAGTATATTATGTTACGTTTTCAGTTTGGTGTGTACTGTTTCAAATTAATATTATTTTTTGTAAATGCATTGACAAAGCTGGAATATCATTATTTACTCTCTTTTGATGTTGTCTTATGAAGTTTTCAGGAAGGGTTCTTAAAATTAATATTGATTTTTTTTTTCCCTTTTGCTGATGGAATTAAATAATAGATATTTAAATTTTTCTTGAGTATAATATATTACTTTATCAGTTTGATGTGTACTGTTTCAAAGTAATATTATTTTTTATTAAAATGCATTGAAAAGCTGGAATATCGTTATTTACTCTCTCTTGATGTTGTCTTATGAAGTTTTCAGGTAAGGGTCCTAAAATTAATAGGGTTTATTCCCTTTTTTTTTTTTTTTTTACTGATTTAATTAAATAATAAACATTTGAATTTTTCTTTTGAGGATGTTATGTTATTTTTTCAATTTGATGGGTACTGTTTCAAATTAATATTTTCATTAAAATGCTTTGACAAATCTGGAGTATCATTATTTACTCTCTTTTGATGCGGTTGCTTTATAAAGTTTTCAGAAAATGTTCCAAATATTAATAGTCATTTTTTTCTTTTGTTGATGGAATTGAAAAATATTTTTGTTTAGAATATTATAGTATTTTTTCCAGTTTGATTTGTGCTGTTACGAAATCAAGATAGCTTGAATTTATTTATGTATGATACTTAGAGAGAGATAATTAATATTTTTATTAAAAAGTACTTTGATAAAGCTGGAGCATGGTTATTTACTCTCTTTGATGTTGAGGTTTTATAAAGTTTTCAAAAATGGTTCCTAGAATTAATCATTCTTTTTTTCATTGCTGATGAAATTTAAAAAAATCATTTTAATTTTTCTTGGGAATGTTATATTATTTTTTTCAGTTTGATGTGTGCAGTTTCAAAATCCCTTTTGCTGAGAAAATTGAAAACCTTTTCCTTCAGAATATTATATTATTTTTTTTTTATTATTATTATTTTTTTAATTATTATTTTTCCAGTTTGATTTGTGCTGCTTTGAAATCAAGATAATTTGAAATTAATTATGTATTCTACTTAGAGAGATACAATTAAAATTTTTATCAAAGTACTTTGATAAATCCGGAGCAGGGTTATTTACTCTCTTTTTGTTGTTGTTGTTTTATAAAGTTTTCAAAAACGGTTCCTGGAATTAATCATTCTTTCTTCACTTTTAATGATGAAATTAAAAAAAATTCTTGAAAATTTTATATTATTTTTTTCAGTTTGATGTGTACTGTTTCAAAATTAAGATAACTTGAAAAAGTTATGGATGCCAGTTAGGGAAATATATATTTAATTATTTTATTTTTGTTTCTTTACTATTGGCATTGAAAAAAAATTAACATTTAAATTTTTTTGAGAATATTGTATTGTTTTTTCAGATTAATTTGTGCTGTTTAAAACTTAACATGGCTTGAAATTAAATATAGACGCTACTTAGTCAGAGATTATTAATAATTTTTAAAATACTTTGATAAAGCTGGAGCAGAATTATTTACACTCTTACACCTAAATATTGTTATTTACTCTCCTTTGATGTTGTTGTTTTGTAAAGTTTTCAAAAAAACCTTCCAAGTATTATTTGTCATTTTTTTTTTTGGGATTGGAAAAAATAAAACATTTAAATTTTTCTGAGCATACAATAATCAATTTTTTCCCCCATTTTTATTTGAACTGTTTTTTAAAATTTTAAAAATACTTTTTTTTTATTATTGCCATGCTGGTCTGTGTTCAGTCGGATGAATTTTATTTTAAGCATCACATTTTTATATATTTTAAAAAAATCATTTGATTTTTCCATTGGTTTACCTGTCTTATAACATTAAAAATTATTATTTTGAATTTTATCAAACTATTTAAGTTTTATTTTTTTTTAATTAATATCAGAATAATTTTATTTTCTATATTTTTTAATTATTACAACTTTTTGGTTAAAATAATTTTGAATTGCTTTCTTATTTTGCTTTAGTTCTATAAATTCAAAGATTTGCGGTTATTTTCTTACAATTTATTTTCTTTTTCGTCTCTTTATTAATCACAGCATAATGGTTAATTTTAAACGTTATTTTTCCATTATACTTAAAAATAGAGCTGGTCAATTTCTTTGAAAAATTTTTTCAAAATTTTAAAAGAGTTTAAAACAGGGAACCCGGTTCAGTTTTTGTATAATAAAAAAGTAAACAATTTAATATTGAAAATAATTTTATCCATCGGTAACGTAAACAGCTAGAGTACAGGAGAGCTCAGGTTTGAATCCACTGATAGCGAGAGTTACAGTCACTGCTACTAAAAGCTAGACGACTCGATGGCGATAGGATAGCGCACGCCAAAAGCGTTTAGCAACTATAGTCCGTCTGACTGAAAGGAGTATTCCGGTAAATATAGGGTAGCTACCCTAAAATCCTCCCCTCTCAGCCTTCCTTCAGTATTCTTGATATACACAAGTGAAACAATTGGTCTACCGACTTCCACACAAAAAAGGGAATTTTTTCAGTTTTTGCAAACTCGAAAATTAGATCCTTTGTCTAAAGGTACTAATCTAAATGTAGGATTATCCTTTGTCCGAATGTGATAATCTAAATGTAGGATTATCCTTTCTCCGAAAGTGATAATCTAAATGTAGGATTATCCTTTGTCCGAATGTGATAATATAATGCAGTCTGTGTTTTGCAGACTGTGCAGAATGTGTTTGCAGTCTGATTCTCGCCGGACTTTCATATGGAGAGCGCCAGGTACCCGTTACCACCAAGAGAACACCATTCAACGAGACACCGTTATGGTGGTGCAGGATGGCTCGTTTGGGGAGGAATTATTGGTTCCAGAACTGACCTGCATGTTCAGAGTGTAACGATGACAGCCCATATCTATCGGGATGTCATTCTGGAACAACATGTACGTTTGTTTCGGGGCGCCATGGGTGCTGAATTTCTGTTTATGGATGACAACGCCCGTCCTCACCGTGCAAACATTGTAGACGAATGCCTTCAATTGGAGGATATCACCCGTATGGATTGGCCAGCATACTCACCGGACTTGAATCCAATAGAGCATGTGGGATATGCTTGGCCGACGAATTGCAGCCCGTCAATCCCCTCCCACCTGGCAACCGGAACTTCGGAGGGCATTGCTTGATGAGTGGTGTAATATTCCCCAAGATCAGATTGATAATTTGATACTCAGCATGCCCAGGCGTTGTAAGGCCTGTATTGCATCGTCCGGGAGACATACTCCATATTAACCATCATACTAACCATGTTATACTGTTTTTTGTAAATGGGTTCTTTTTTAAATTTGCTCAAGGGAGTAAAAATCGCAATTTTTATTAATTATGTCAAACATATAGCATCTTTTTTGCTCTTTACCTTTTGTTTAATAAATAGACTTTAGAAATAAGTCAAATTTGTTTTGCTTCTATCTCTTTCTTTGCCTGAACTTCATTATCCTTAATTTATGGACATGAGTGTATATTATATTATTTATTATAAGTAAAGATATTAAATATATTATATACTTTTTTTTTTCATTCCACCAAAGTTATAGTTAATTTATGTGTTAATTAATTAAATTATTTTATGTGTTCGAAAACTATATTAAATAATTTTAGTACATATCGATAATAGTTTTATGCTCCATGCTCATGTTAACTTTTAGTTTCTAATTTTTTTTTTTCCTTTACTACAGTATATTGGGAAAAAAACGTTAAAATTCTTCCATTAATTATTTCTATATTCTCGCAGTATTATGTCTGAAGGCAAATAGCTGTTTTTATTATTAACCAACGCAGCAGTATAGTGTATAAAAATATTAAATGACTATAACAATTTAGATTTAGTATATTATTTATTTTTATGTAATGGAGTTCTTGTATATGTATTACAAAAAGAATGTATTCCAAAATATAAAAGCTAGGAAGAAACTAACACTTTACTGATACGAGTAGGATATTTTTTTATTTCCAATGGCAGGCTACAATAAATAATCAAATTTAAAAAAAAAAAAAAAAAAGAACACAAAGAACATGAAAACAACAACGCGAATCGAAAGAAATCACATAGTGACATGTTTAGCCCATAAGGGCCCTAGCCTCCCAGTAACGACCATACACAGTAGAGGAAACAAGTGCAAGGAAGACAGGAAGGTGAGATGAATCCATGTCCTATACGAGTAGGATATTGAATGTTCTTTTTCACTTCCAATTTACTTTTTAAAGTGCTCATCTTGGATTTTGTTATAGAAAGGAATACATTCAGAATTATTAATATGAATATTCAAAGTAATACTTTGGATGACATGTATGCGTATGACGTTTCCCTGAAAAACTTTTTGTTCTTTATTTATTGTTTTTTTTTCCCTTACATTCATTTCACTTCAATGCCCTTCCAATGCCCGTCCGTGGCCTCTCTGATATTCGACGTTGTGTCATCTCATCCAATAAAGATTTACCATCCCCCTCGTAGCCTCTATCGTGGTCGACATTATCAAGTGCCTGCAAGATGGGGGAAGGGGTTCATTAGAGCTTGATTTCTAGTTATTTACGATATCTGCAAATTGAAATAAGAATATTTCGCTTTTGTTTGTAAAAGTTTTTATTGTCATTTAAAAATCAAAACACTCACTCAAATTTCTTACAATAATCCTAGAATTTCACTGAAGAAAACACATCTTGATGCATCTTGAATTTAGGCCCATCAAGTTAAGTTAGCATGTAAAGAGTTAAGAAATTTTGATTTCTAAAAAATTGCTTTTAGTTTTGAATAAATTTAAATATCAAATGTACATATTATTTCTTTTATTCAATAATTGTCTTAGTTTATTGCAATAAATACAAAAATAAACTACAATAATAATCTTTTGCAAAAAGTCCGTTTTGCAAATAGGACAAAAATAAAATAAATTCTACATAAAGATGACTGTTGTATTTTATAGATATAATTAATACAAACCAAAACAATTCACTAATAATCACAGACTATTTTAAAGAAAATCCGATTTCCCCGCTTCTGATAAATTCGTATCTCAGTTAACAACCAGGACAACTTACAATTTTTCTTTTTATTTAAAAACATTTTTATTGTCATTTAAAAATCAAATCATTCATCAATCAGAACATTCACCAAATTTCTTACGATACTCATAGAATTTCACCTTAAGTGATGGAAATACCCTTGATGCACCTTGAATTCAGGCGCATCAAGGTAAGTTGGTATGTAAAGAGTTAAAAAAATTTTGATTTCTAAAAAAATGCTTTTAGTGTTGAATAAAAATTAAATATAAAATGCACATATTATTTCCTTTTTTATTCAATAATTGTCTTATTACAATAAATTCAAAAATAAACTACAACAATCATCTTTTGCAAAAGACCATTCAGTAAATAGGATGGAACAATAAAATAAATTCTGCATACAAACGACTGTTGTATTTTTATAGATATAATTTATATAAATCAAAACCATTCATTAATAACCGAAGACTATTTTAAAGACAATCTGACTGCCTCGCTCCTTATAAATTTGCATCTCAGTTAACAATCAGGACAACTTACAAGTTCTCTTCTAAAAACCCAGAATTTAGTTCTTTTACAATGAAACTTTAACACATTGAATGTTATTTCATTATTTAGGACAACCATGTGTGAAAAGCTGTTGGTATTTCGCAGATATTTATTTTAGGTTCTTTGTGAGAGCTTCCTATAAATAAATCGTGGGAAAAATTTCCAGCTAGACATTGTGGTGCTGTACTTTCAGCTGTCTGATGGTCCTTGCGTGGCGTCAGTGTAAAAACTTTGCGTTTTTCTGATGATTGCTCCGTACTGTGTCGGAGGTCAACAGCAGGTATCGGAATTCTTTACAACGGCCTGAAAATCTGACGTCATGTCCTTAAGATAATCGATTCTGAAATCGATATTGTACCCAGCTCTTAATTTTAAGTGAGAAAGATTTCTGAAAGAGGGAAGACTTTTCTGAAGTAAACTATCGGTGTGAGTAAACAGATTTTCGAGCACCCTTTCAATCTCTTTTCCTTAAATAATTATAATTGGGGAGTTCACAAACAAGCGCTTCATATCAGTATTTCCCGTTTTTCATTTTTCTTTGATCACTTTATTGGAAGCAAATCACGTTTAATCTGTTTAAGTCATGTCTCTTGCCAATTCCTACCCTTTCGTTATGGACAAGCAATTATAACATTGATTTAAGTAATTGTATTAATTGAAGACGTCAATATTTCATTTGCTTCCCCTTTCGGTATCTATTTTTGTGGTTAAAAGATTAAAGCGTCCCTATAGATATATCGAAGTTTAAAATGAGTTATCTCGTTTGTGATAACCGGCATTAAGCTGCCTCCAAAGATGGGCAGAGATGAGATGGTGTTTAGACATTAAAAGTTAAACACCGAAAATGCTTTAAAATGAATGTTATTTTGAATCAAAGCTACACATTTTCAATATTAATTGTAAATTAATTAGTTTTCTTTACTTGCAGCAAATAAATTGAATGGTTAAAATATTAGATGGCAATAAAGAAGACAACATTTTTAGAATTATTAGTGATATTTATCTCATATATTATAGTTTGAGCCTAATTAGTCATTAGCACTTTATTAATGAATCAATAAGTGTAGAAATGATGACAAACAATAATTTATGGCAAAATTCAGAAATTTAATTTATCTCCTTTTGCGATTTTTGGTTTTTAATGTTCAGAACAATAATTGTTTATAATTTAAATTCAAGTACAAAGAGTACCATGATTGTTTAAAGGGTTGTTTATGTACGGTTAACTGCAAACCTGAGGCAGACAAGTCTCAAGATAATTTTCCAAAGTTGTTTACATTTTGAGGACATTTTTCAAGAAAAAAATTAATCTTTGCTAGAAGACCAGGAAAAGCTGGATGAATACTTATAATAAGCCAGAATCGTAGATTTAGCTTGCATGCAAGACTCCATTATGTGAAGATGCATGCTGACATTTTCGTGGCTACTTCTTCTGGAATTTAATTGACGTGATGAGTGTTAGGCAAAGCATATGAAAAAAACGTTATGGCAGACACACAATGTCATGTATTCCTTCGAGTAACTGGTGTCGGGTTCGTCGTTCCTGAATGAACAGCAATGAGTTTATTGTTATTTTTTATCAAGGGATATTTTCGTGGCAGGATAGTCAGAAATTAATCTTCGAGATAAAATGATATACAAAAGCAAAGAAAAACTGTATGGCAGACACACAATATCATATATTCCTTTCAGCGATTGTCTGGTCATCTTGGTATCGAGATCGTCGTTCTTGGATGTAACAACAATGGATTTATTTTCTGTTTTCTGAAAAGATCCATATTACATTTACGAACTAATTTTCTACGTTTCTTAATTTAGAAATGAGATAAATGTGAAATCATCTCTTCAACAGTAAACGCATCTTGGTAAAAGAGAAATCTTAATATAAAATTGAATAATATTTAAGGATCTGGGCATTCTTCGTGATTCAAAAGTGGCTTTCTGGTCAAGGAATATTTCAAGAAGAGATGCACTTGTTACTTTTAATTGTGATACCTTTATGTAATCGCAACAGGCAAATAATCTGTGAAAGCTCAATAGTAAACGATGTTGAGAACAACACATCAAATAATAACTTCTTGTAATATTTAATAGGAAAGATAAAATTTAATGAAAATGTACCATAGTTAGTAATGTGTAATCATAATATATGGCAGTATAATATTCTTGGACTGTTCAAGTATATAAAATATATCTTATTTAAATATTAAAACACATTTGTAAGGGAAATGTACGTAAATTGAAAGATTAAGTACAAATCTATTTAATTAACTCATACCTAACATATAAAAATAGAATTCATGACTCGGCGATACTAGTCTAGTTAAGATTCTTATTGAAGAGTGAATACGTATATTTAATTGAAACTTTATGGGACTTTTGTTCTTCCCTATTAATGTAATTATCTATCTGCCTTTAAATATATCTATGGGAATCTAAACAGACATTAAGTAACTCAGAATCAATAGTATCAGGGTAAATTCCGCATTCAGTTAAATGCGCATATTTGTGCAGAGGTATTAAATGGCATTTACTTAAATAATTCTCATTCATATTCAGAACATAGTTGAACATATAACTGACATAATTATTACTGCTTCTAATTGAATGGAAATTCCGCTATTGGTCTCCTGAGAAATTATATTCCCTTGACCCATTAACTACATTCGATTGAAATACTCAAAATAGACATTAAAAAATCTTGTCCAGCGATGCTGCAGTTACCATGTTTACAGCAGTAAAAATTAATTTTGTGACCCAACGGTAACGTGAGCTGCTAGTACGCAATTGATCTCAAGTCTGAATCCGTTGGCAGTTTGAATTGTAGTTACTGCTTTCAAAAACTAGGTGACCACAAAGTGATTATTGTAGCTATTATAATCGCCATGCATTGATAAGAGTTTTCTTTTGTACAACATCGACGCATGGGCAATCACCATTGAATGTCCTTGTTTCATCATCCATGGATGGGATGATCGTCTTTTGCAATTTATGTTATCATCATAAATGGAACACAGGGCTCACCGATATTCAAAAGTAAAAAGTAAAGAAGTAAAATTTCTCTGGTTTCAAATGAATAAAACAGTTTAGACACAAAGACAACTTGTTAATTTCAGATTGTGTCAATAATACACACTGCATATCATTGTGACAATATCCATTCTGACCTACAGTTCTTGGGAGATACTTTAAAAAACTGTGGGAATCTACATTCTAAATGCCTCACAGTGCAGCTTTGCAATTTTAATTTTAGTTATTTTAATATAATTTTAAAGTTTCACATATGGGGAACATAAGGCCCACTGATGCAAAAAAAAAAAAAAATACTTTACATTGTATTTTTTAAAAGTAGGTGTAATGCAAAAAGTATAAGAAAATAATTAGATTTTCATTAGTAAAAATGGAATACATCCAAGTTATGAACTAAAGCTCCATGCATTTATTAATAAATTTACTTTATGAACAAATTCTTTGTTTATTTAAGCACTAACGAGTTATAATTTCCTAACAGGAGAATAACAAAATATGCTGATAAAATATACTACCAAATGTTAAATTTACATTTCGTTAGCGATTATTAATCAAAAATTGCTGAATCATGTTGCATACAAAAATTTAATCTATTTATATACCCTACTAAACACGATCTATGTATCTGTAAAATTCGTCCAGAGGATTCTGAAACTAAAGTTTAATGTTTACAAAAAAAAAATCTTTATATGTAAAATATTTTCAAAATATTATTATATATATATAAAATATTTTCATATATATATATATATGCTAGCTTCCCATCACAAAGAAAACTGTAAAAGTTTCAAATTCCTTGATATAAAAACCCCCTCTTTGCATGGTAAAACGTTGTGTCTGGCTGAAGTCTAGAATAAATGGCATTTCCTTCCATCTCATCTCTCAAATTTATTCCTTATTCTGGTCGGTTAGTCTCAATAACATTTAGCTTTGAAAAGAGCGACAACTGATATGAATAATATATGAAGCAAACAAAAATTGCCGAGCTTTAAAACAGAACATGGGGCTTTTAAATTGATCCAGATTTACTTTATAGATGAGAGTAATCATGCATATGCGACTATATCGTAATAGAAATATGTATTTAAAATTTTGTTTTAAATAAGTCTATTGCTTTAAGCAAACGAGTTTTAGAAGGAAAAAAATACTATTTATGCCTTAAAAATATAGTAATAAATTATATATTATTATATACAATAATATATATTATATACAACTTTTAACATACATATATTATTGCATATTATTTTTATTATATATAATTATATACAAATTTTTGCATACGCATTATACTACACTGGCCTCAAAAGTTAAGGAACAACCGGTTTTTTGAGCCTAACTTGCAAATGAATGAATGTAGAAACACCACATTTGATGACATGTGCATAAAGCAGTTATGTATTGACTGAAACATAGAACTTTACATTAGAGAAACGCAAAAACTATTTACAACAAAAAAGCAATCTCACTTGAAAAGTCAATTCTTGTAAAAAATAATAATCACAGTTTTATGTGGTAAAATGTCATAGAAACATAACAAAAATGAGTTTTAATACGGGATATGCCCGCCCCTAGCTTCAATGCATTGGCGGCATCGACTTTCCAAGCTGTCAATTGTTGTGGGTTACCGAAATGGGAAGCGAAGATCAGGCACGGAGTAAGCTTTGTTCCAGCTCTCCTAAAGACCTGGGAGGAGGACTTAAAGCAGCAACCTGTCTACCAAGATAGTCCCAAAGATGCTCTAACGGGTTCAAGTCTGTAGATGAAGCTGGCTATTCCATTCGCTCCACACCAAGACTCTCAAGATATTCCTCAACAACTACATCTCGGTGAGTTCGTGCATTATCATCCATCAGAATGAAAAAATTGCCAATTGCACTGGCATATGGGAGGACATATGGATCAAGGTTCTCATCCCGATATCTCAAACCAGTCACAGTTCCTCACTGGGACACATGCAGGCCAGTGTGACCACCTAGTGAGATCCCTGCCCAAACTATCATTCCACCACCTCGGTAACTGAGTCTTTCAACAGTGTTCGATTGATGGTATCTGGTGCTTTGTTTCTTCCAGATCAGCAGACATCCTGAAACACTCTCCAGTGTGAATCTAGACTCGTCTGTAAAGAGTACAGGAGCCCATCTCTGTCTGGTCCAGGAAACGTGTTTTCTTGCCCAAGATAAGCGGGCCCTTCTCTGTCGTCCGTTGAGTGGGACACGCACATCTGCACCTTGCATAGTGACCTGAATTGTGAAGATGCCTTAGCGCCGTACTAGCGGATCTAGCGGATATTCTTCTCCCTGATGCTACAGAGCGGTCCGCAACAAGTTGTGGCACAGTAATGCTTCTTCTTCTTCGGGACGAAAGAGCTATAAAATGGTCTTCTGCAAGTGTTGTAGCTCGTGATCGAATTGGAGCATGTCTTCTGGAGACAGAAGCTTTGGTTTGATATTGATTCCAGAGACGGTGAATAACACAGCGAGACACATTAAGACGCCTAACAGCATCAGCCTAGGACAACCCCATTTCCATCCATCCGACCGACCGCCACCTTAACGAATCGTGTAAAGGCTTCTCTCAGACACTTCTAAGACACACTTCTCTCACTGCCTATTGTCAACGAATCAGCTAACAAAAGTTGTAAATTAACAAAAGTTACACGCATGAGATTTGCCCTGATATTTGCATTGCATATTTTTCTCTCACTCATATATACCTGTTCTTTTTAATAAAAAAAGTTGTAGCTATCGTTTTTGCATTAAGTTTGTTTTTATAATTTATATAAACTATAAAGTTTATTGTTACTGTTCTTTTTTTTAATGGCGAACTTCGAAAAGCATGTTGTTCCTTAACTTTTAGAGGCCAGTATATTTTATGCTATTGTATGGGTATGCTAGGCTCATGTTCGTTAAGCTACATTTTCTGACATTCATATAAATATTTATTATTTTTGTACAATATTACAAAGAACCTATTTTAATATTTTTTAACTTCGTTATGCATAAATGTAGTTCTCAGTACAGAACTATCTCAAAAATGGTGAAATCAAAATTCATTTCGTGGCAAATATTATGCACACAACTCTAATAAACTTATATCTAAAAAGGTTTGGCTAAATTATAATTGAGCATGTCACACTTCAAAACTTTACTTTTACATAAACTTCTTCTTTTAATAGTAAGACGTATAGTTATATTAAATAAGATGTGCATACTATACACAATAGAAAATGGGCATCATTTTCTTTGGTGCTATTCTTTGGCATTCTGTCTGAGTTATTCAAAATGGCTGAGTTATTCAAAACTCCAAATAGTAAAAGACTAAAAATACTTCCTTTATGGTACTGTCTCTCTCTCCAATATATGTTCCATTCTTGTCAGACTGAAGTAATTCTTGTTAAATTTGAAACCGTTCTTCATCAACTAAAAATACTCCTTCGAACACAATTCTTTAAAATTTTTATTCTCTTACAATTTTCATGCATTTTTTTTTTTTATTCTCCTACAATTTTCATGAATTTTTTTATTCTCCTACACTTTTTCTGAGATACTTCCATTAATTTACTTGTATCTCCTTTAGGACGTTCAAAACTAGTGATATCTTTTACCAACATATAATATATTATTTTCCATGAATTACTTATAACTGATTGATTAGCGTCACATTTTACTTGTATAATGAAAATAGAGACAATTTTATAATAAAAAAATACAAAAGATTTTATTTAGAAGACATCTCCCAGGTATACTATTATATAAATTTGCAAAAAGTAAGATGTGTCAATTTTTTATTCGATATCTTTATAAGTGACCATTAGTGAATCATTTCAATAGATCAGTTTTAAGTGTTCACATCTATTTTATTTACAGTTGTGTAATATAAAATTAGATGAAGTTCATTCAAGTTTCTTCAAATTTTTATTACAAAAGGAACATTTTTTCAACTACTGAACTTTTGACATTGAAATCAACGAAGGGCAATCAATCTATTGACTCAGCAAATTTTTTACAGGCATTGTGTTACCCAGTTTGCAAAACTGAGTCCGCGCTACACTACATTAACTAAAGAGGTAGTGTACTTTCCTGGAGATCCTTTACGCGAAACTGGCTCACATTTTGCTACAAGTGAGAAAAACTAGGAAACTATCAGAACAAATAGTATTAATAGTGAAATACATTAACTGTTTATTAAATGAGTTTTCAATTTCAGTAATGATAATTTTTATTGAAATTAAGCGAGTAAAAAGAAGATAATCTTTATGGGTTGTTCTTTATAATTTTCATTTAAACACAAAAATCTCATTCAAAATTTTTCAAAATTCAAAATTTCATAGTTCAATTTAATTTCAGTATTCAAAGTTTTTGCATGTGAATATTACTAAATGTACTTCTAAGATAGAAAACTAGTTTTTCTGGATTATAAAAACGGCGTTTTCCATAAAATCTTTTAAGATCAAATTTAGATTTCCAATCGCATTATTTTAAATACGAATATAAAAAAGAATTTTAATATAAGCATCTCTGCCTTAAATATTTTAGCTTTATAAGGTGCTGTCATTACATCAATTCCTAACAGATTTTTACTTTTGCCCCTTTTTTTTAATCTTTAACAAAATGTATAAAATATACTAATATATATATATTATAAATAATATAGAAATATAATATATTGTTTGGGGAAGAAATAACAGGGGGCTGAAATGTTCGTAGGCTGACACATAGATGGCGCCACTAGTATTAAATCCATATGAATTTTAGTTAGCCCTAACTTTAAGAAGATACGTGTATAAATTTGGCAGCTGTTGAACTATTAGTATGTGAGTTATAGCTTTTTAGTGAAGTTATAGCTTTTTTAGTGTTCATCACGTGCAGTCCACTCGGCTGACTGTCGATTGGACTCCGGTGTAAAATGATGGAGTCATGTTTCATCCATTGTCACATATCGACACAAAGATTCGGGTTTATTACGATTGAACAGCTCCAAACACTGCTTAGAATCATCAATTCGTTGTTGTTTTCGGTCGATTGTGAGGTCGCGCGGCACCCACTTTGAACAGAGCTTTCGCATATAAAAATATTCATTCACGATATGTCCAACACGTTCCTTTGATATCTTTAGGGTCTCAGCTATCTCAATCAACTTCACTTTTACGGTTATCAAAAATAATTTTGTGGACTTTTTGATGTTTTCGTCGGTAACAGCCTCTTTGGGGCGTCCACTGTGTACATCGTCCTCGGTGCTCATTTCGCCTCGTTTAAATTTAGCAAACCATTTCGGTTGATTTGTCTGGTACAAAGTCCGAATAATGTTTCTCAAGCTAAGCCTTGGCTTCAATAGTATTTTTTTTCTCCAAAAAGCAATGCTTTTTAACACACGAAATTCCTTTTTATCCATTTTTTCAAACTAACAAAAGTTGCTTTACTAAAAATGCTATAACTCACATACTAATAGCTCAACAGCTGTCAAATTTATACAAGTGTCTTTTGAAGGTTAGAGCTAACTAAAAATCATATGGATTTGATACTAGTAACGCCATCTATGTGTCAGTCTATGAACTTTGCAGGCCTACTGTTATAACATTATTAGAAGGTTTTAGCAAAATTCAATAAAATAATTTGCTAAAATTAAAAAAATTTAAATCATGCATAATATTTATTAAAAATTACCCTTTTTTGAAGTAATTTAAACAAAATTAAATAGATACAGCACCATGTTTATACCCATATCTTCCTATATGTAGTAGCAATGTTTGATTTGAAAGTACTGGTGTTCATCGTCCTTTTTCCCGATATTGTTCCAATAATATTATTCCGATATTCCCCAATTGTTTGCTGAAAAATATAACTTTATTTGAAGTTTTTATGAAAATTAAAAAAAAAAATTGCTAAAATTAAATAATTTTGTTTTATGCACAACATTTATAAATATTACCCTTTTGAAATCCTTTAAACGAAATTAAATAGAGAGCAGTACCATGTTTACACCCATATCTTCTTATCTCTAGTAGCGATGTCTCATTTGAAAGCACTCGTGTTCATCGCTCTATTTACTCGATCTTGTTTCAATAATATTATTCCGAAAAAATATAATGTTATAATAATTTAACGCTATAACATAAATTTAATAAAAAATTTGCTAAAATTAAATAATTTAGTCTATGTATAACATTTATAACTATGGCCCTTTTAAGTCCTTTAAACAAAATTAAATAGAGAGCAGTATCATGTTTATAGCCATATCTTCTTATCTCCAGTAGCGATGTGTGATTTGAAAGTCCTGGTGTTCATGTCTCTATTTCCCCGATTTGCAAAATCACGAACACATTTTGGAAAGGAAAATAAATAAAAAAAAGGCCGTCTAAACATTTTCCGAAAACCAACGTCATTTCCGGCGAAATGACGTCATCGATCACAGAGGACAAGTAATTTTCTGCCAAATGATAAACGACGAGTCTGTGTGACACACACTTTAGACACGCCATTAGGGTTAACGCCTCCAATAGTGATGGCTGCGTTATCGGCAAGTATTATTTTCTGTGGGGAAAACTCTAAATGAGACTGTGGCTGCTAAATTTGGCGCGGCTATCTTCGTCATTAGCAGAACATCCATTTAAAATAATGCCGATCAACCTACTGTTACTGCATTATATCGCAAGGATATTCAATCATTTCCTTTACTTTTTTAATGGTTATCCTCGATTTCGTTTCATCAAATTGACCAATCAATAGTTACATCCCATTATCTCTGAAACATAGAATGGAAATCGGCCACTTGACGTTTCACAAAATGAAATCTAATTAGAAACACGGAATATAAATTAGCTTATGATTCTTTTTTTATTATTGTTATATCTCACAGTATCGCTCAGAGACTAAACAGTTAAAGGCTGTTCACTTGAGTAACGTAATTAATATGAAATAAACGGTGCCAAAAGTTGCAAAAAAATTGACAGATGTCATTGATGTTTTTTTCATATTTAATTCAACAAGTATCGGAAAACCACTCGTTCTGTAGCAGATAAATTATGGTTTAAAATATATAAATTCTCGTGCTGATTGCTGTCTCCTCACCAACGCTTTGTTAACGGGATCGATTACTCATTTATAACATTTGTTGTAGATATTAGTCTGAAAAACTCGAGGGATATATAAATTCCATCACAACTTAGCAAAATGCCCCTTTTTTATTTTAATGGAAATGTTCATTTTGAAAATGACTTATACAAGTAAGCAATACTATGATTTTCATCAAACAAAATTTTGAGGATTATGAATTTTCCACCATGCTTATCAACAAATAATTATAATTATGCACATGCTCATTTTGAAAATTACTTAGTTTTTCAATTAAATTATCTTATAATTATAATATGATGTTCATAAAACAAGATTAGGAGGATTATGGAATTCACTATAATGGTTATCAACATATAGTTATAATTATAGATACAGGAAATAGTTAACATTTTAAATTATTATTGTTTCCCATTCAAAAACTTAATTTATAATTGTAATATAGAGAAATTAGCGAAGTTAAAAATAATTTATATTTTTCGCAGGATTATCTTTTGAGTTAAGCATTTTATTTCAAAAAATAATAATTTTTTTTAATAACAAAACTCACTTAAATAATCCATACCTTTTAAGTACTTATATTTTATTATTTTTTACATCGTATTATTTATTGATATATTTATTTATTTATATATTATTATTGATTTCATTTATGACATTTGTTGCGGATATTAGTCTGGAAACTCGAGGGATAATGTATAAATTCCATCAAAACTTCCTTTTTTATTTTAATGGAAATGTTCATTTTGAAAATTACTTAGTTTTTCAATTAAATTATCTTATACAAAGCTATAATGTGATTTTCATCAAACAAAATTTTGATAATTATGAATTTTCCATCAGGTTTATCGATAGATAATTATAATTATTAACATAGGAAATAATTAATATTTTATATTATTATTGTTTCTGATTCAAAAACTTAAGATTTATAATTGTAATACAAAGAAATTAACGAAGTTAAAAATAATTTATATTTTTCGCATAAATAACTTTTGGTTTAAGCATTTTATTTTCTTCCTAACCAAATGTAAAATAATAAAACCCACTTAAATAATTCATACCTTTTAAGTACTTATACTTTATAATTTTTTTCCTATCGTGTTATTTAATGATAGTTATTTACCTTACATTTCACCTTTCTTTCTTAATTAGTTGATGCACTTTCTGAGATATTTACTGTTGTCTTAAGCAGTGAATAATTATTAACGTATGTTAAATAGTGATAATGCTTAAAGGTATTTCCGGTTTTCTTGGTATTATTATAAAATTCGTGTTAAGTGTGTCTTGGAAAACTTATTTTACGAATCGAAGTACAAAAAGCTGAATAAATTATTGCTCTCATCTAAAAGGCAACTTTCGGAAGATTCTATGGAAAAGAAGCCATAAAATACAACAGTACAGACATTGAAAAAGAATTTTTAAGAAATCAAGAATATTTTTCATTTAAATAATTATATTCATTTGAGAATTTTTAATGCACTTTATGTATTTAACGTGCTAATTAAGCTCAATTATTATTCCAAAGCTCTGTGATTCTATAAAACTATGAATATAATTTCTTGGTTTTTATAATTATGATTTTTGGATTTTTCTCTGCAGAAATCCGTGTCAATTTATTCTTTGGAATAAATTGGACTAATCTAAATTTCAAAATACTTGCCCACATCACAGTGTTGCTTAGTATTCATATTCCCCAACTCTGTGAACATAATCAACAGTTATGACTTTTGGTTTTTCTCTGTTTTTTTCTGTTTTTTTTTTTTTTTTTTTTTGGTTTAACCTATATTTCAACATACTTGCTTAGATCCCAGTGTCATTTAGTGAAAAACAAAATAAATGCTTAAACACTAACTATTTTGGTATAAATGAACCTTCCAACGAAAGTTGTCGGTAACTTGATGGATTCAAACTACTAACTCCTTACTCAGACAAGTGTCTCTTGTACGGGAAGAAACCCATACAGCATGCAAATGCATGACAAGAGGGTAAAAACAATGCATTATGCATTTAGCTTGATGTTTATTTTGAAAGTGTTTCTGGGTCGTATCTCGAAGAAACTTTTCCTGCCTCATTTTCACCTTTTGCGCTTATTTCTTTCAGAATGAAGTGTTGGATGTTTATTTTAATCCAAATGAGAGACAGAAAAGAAGAGAAAAATGGATTCATATTTTTGCTTTAATTGATTTTATTCTCATCTATGATTATTTTTAATTTAAAATAGAATTTAAATTTAAGAAAAAAATATTTGACTAATAGTCTTGATCAGGTTTCATAATGAATAACGTTCTGTGACGTGTGATCTTAGTATCAAGTGGAAATCCAGCTTAGGTGAGCGAGTGCCAACTTATAGAAATAATTATTCTCGGCATCTGGAAAATATAAGGTTAGCAGCATGGGGATGTATCGCCCATCATAAATCGATATAGTTTTGATATAATGAATATAAAATTATTTAGATATATTTTAAGGCAGGCAAAATTATAGAGGCTGAATTAATGGCTATTTTAAATTTAAATTATGCTTCTCTCCTTTTATTCATAGATCAGAATTGCTTACAGAAAATTTAAAATAAATTGATGACTAAATTAATTATTTTATAAAATATATTTAAACTAATTTATTTTTATAATGGATGAGTAATCCGTAATAATCAAATGTATTTAGACATTTATAAAACAAAAAAAAGCAAAAGGAAAAGCAATTGAATTCAAAGTAATTTGCTTCGGATTGACAGGCTTCTCAACATATACTGAAATATATACATGGTGTTTTTCATTCATTTTTAGTTGTGTTTGTGCTTTTATCCTCGTAAATTACGAGGTATTTTTTCTAATTATTTATCGATGTTTTTTTCTAGTTATTTATCGTTGTATTATTCTTGTTATTAATCGATGGGTTTTTTTAGCTATTTATCAATGGATTTTATCTATCTATTTATCAATGGATTTTCTAGCTATTTATTTGTGTGTTTTTCTAGTTATTAATTGATGCATTTTTCTAGCCATTTGTCAATGAATTTTTATAGGATTTTATTTCTGTCTTTTTTTCTAGTTTTTTATCGATATATTTTTTAGTTATTAATCGATGGACTTTTCTTGCTTTTTATTTGTGTCTTTTTCTAGTTGTTTATCAATTTTTTTCTAGGTATTTATCGACATATTTTTTTCTAGTTATTTATCGATGTATTTTTCTAGGTTTTTATTTTATTCTTTTTCTAGTTATTTATCGATGCTTTTTTTCTAGTTATTTAGTATACATTTTTCTAGTTAGTAATCGATAGATTGTTCTAGTTATTTATCGATTTTTTTTTTTTGTAGATCATGGGTGGTGTTCCATTTATGTTTGGGTCGAATGACACTCACCAATGGACGATGTAGGCAGGACACTAATTTCTGAGTGGACTTTTATAGTAATTGCCATGCCTTGTATGTTGTATGGGAGAAAACCCAGGAACTCTCATAAATCAAGCCTGACTGTCGATAACAGTGTATTAAAGTTGAAAGTATGGGAATCAAATATGAAGGAAGAAAGGAAAGACCAAATACATGTTTTTGCAAAAAGAGAGACTATCTTGGTAATTTCTTTGAAATCGAGCAACATAGATTTCAAAATGTTAAAAGTTTACTTACCTGAGATCTGAGATTGAATACAAAACTGAAATCAGCCCAGAGATCCGAAAGAGAATTATTGCTGCCAATCGCTGCCTATTTGGTCTTAGAAGATAATTAAGATCCCACCTGATTAAAAGAAGAACTATAACTTTGCTGTATAAGACTCTCATAAGACCAGTGTTAACATATGCATCTGAAACATGGTCACTAACAGCAAGAGAAGAGAAAATGTTGGCAATCTTTGAAAGAAAAGTGCTACGAACTATTTTTGGTGGTATCAATGACAATGGAAATTGGCAAAGAAGATACAATTATGAACTTTAAAACTTTTTAGAGATATTGACATTCTAAAATTTATTAAACTGAACAGAATGAGATGGGCCGGTCATCTCATGAGAAGGGAAAGTGATAGAGTTGCTTTGAGGGTTTTCAATGTAACCCCTTTTGGACAGCGACCAAGGGGAAGACCGAAAAAGAGATGGGTCGACTGTTCAGACTCTGATTTTAATGTTATTAAAATAAAAAACTGGAGGTCCACGGCCAGGAGGAGAACAGCCTGACTGGATCTTTTAAAGAAGGCCAAGGCCCACAACCAGTTATGATGATGATGAATCAAATATAATTTGCCAAACTATCGATACATCACCAAACACTGAGTAATTGCCTACACAAAAAATATTCTATCCTATGTACCCTACAGTTCCAGAATATTACATTCAGTTCCAACTTTTTTTCTATTCCAGAAAGTAGTTCTTGTATCCAAAAAGAAATCTAACTAGAAACACTTAAATTAATAGTAACACTTCCCCTATTCCATATCATGTATAACAAATCAGATTAAGGTTTTAACTTACGGATGTAAATGACAAAAAGTAATTCTTCGGTTTTTTTGCGGTATGAGGCCATATATCGCTTTATTCAATTATTCCGCATTCAATTTATCTCCAAGAGGATTTGATTCCCTTGCATCCAATAAGAGAAGGCTCCATGCACTCGTCAAATAAATCACTTCGCGGTTCTCACACTTTTAAGTGAAATAAAATTTAAGGATTATCAAGTGGCTTCACGAGATTAAATCACTTTTTAAGGGATCGTTGGAGGTGCTCCATTTTTTTCTTTTTAAAAAAGTCGAGAAAAAAATCATGGACCTTAAGTGCATTCATTTATTTCAAAAACCAATTCAACAGATTTTAGTAAGTGATATTAAAATAAATGATATCTTCGAATCCTGTAGCGGCCTGGTGGCCAATTGGCTAATGCTCTGGCCTCTGGAACTTTAGTCTCCAGGTTCGATCCTGGCTTTGGCATGGATGTTTGTTAGTAAATTGTTAAATACCTTAACCCCTTTAAGTTGTAGGTCGCGGTTTGATTAGCTCACGTGTGCATATGACGACAGTAGAGCGACAAACTAAGCCAATCTCTTTCTGAAATTTTAGGATGCATTCAAACTTTATGCGAATAGGCAAAAAAAAAACCCGCTTAATCACCGGTTGTGTGAAAAATTGCCGATCCAAACAGCATGATGTTATCATCATCATCATTGGCACGAAATAATAATTGGAGCATAATTGGGCCATATGCCTGCTGGTAGATTTCTAGAAGGGAGATGTTTTCTTTTTACGGGGGTAGAGTTGTCAGCACTAAGCCCAACGCTCTACAGCCGAATGGACCGGGACCTACGGTGCATAGTGGATTCCGAATTAGTACAAACATCCATGGCGCAGCCGGGACTCGAGCCCTGTGGCACAGAGCGTCAGTGCGCTGGTCACTCGGCCGTCGGGACCCCCATGATGTTGTAGGGAAGAAAATTATTTTCGGGAGGCTTCTAATTACAACAAAATCATTTTACTTTTAATTATCAAAATTTTAAATTAAAAAATATCGATTAATTAGATGAGAAAAATTCCTGAATAATTAAAAATCTAATTCTTTAAACTGCTTTGCAGTAACTGCTGACAACACACCTAACAAGTAATCGATTCGTTTGTTTTCGCTTTTAAAATAATGGATGTTTACTTTCCGTAAAAATTTGTAGCTTAGTTTGATTCGTCGCTCAATGATCATCTTGCGCACACAATGGCTAAACAGACTGGGACACACAATTTAAAGATTGGATTTTTTCAATACGATGTGCGATGGGACACCAAGTGTGCAAATGTGTTGTCTGGTTTGTTGCTCTACGGTCTTTTGTGCCCACTTTAGGCTAATCAGACTGGGACCTACAGTTTAACATGGATTCCGAACACGAATGGACACTAACAAACATCCATACCATCGCCAGGATTCGAACCTGAAGCCTATGATACCAAAGGCCAGAACACTAGCCACTTGGCCACCATGCCACCCACACTTTGTGGCAGAACTAATATGTAAACATGGTTTCTTGTATTTGCAATGGTTGATCCTTTTTTCTTATGTAAACGAGAATGGGCTTGCAGATAACACGTTGGGTTTCAGAACAACGTAAGCCGGGTTCGAAACCGGGGTGCTGTAATAAATTGATAAGAGAGTAAGTCCTCCCTGTTAGAACTGAGAAAGAGGGTGAGAACCTTCTTAAATACTATCCTTTGATGCGTTCATTCAAAATAATGGTAACAAAGTGCCAATAAAATATCCTGCATAACGTTAAATAACCTCCTGAGCACGTTTACAATAGGAAATAGGAGAGGAAGTAGTACGTACATGTTGAGGATATCTTTTCTAGGATGTTGTCAGGACATTTAGTAATGGATGTTCTTAGGAAGCGTGTTAATAGGCATCTGAAGAGGAGTTTCTACTGAACATCTATAAAGAACCTTTGAAAAGGAATTTTTTAAAAGACTGGTTAGCCAATTCGAAAGTTGTTTTTCAAGTTGCATATAAAGGAAAATACCAACTAAAAAGCTATACAATACGTTATTATAATCAGTATTTTAATTTACTAGGGTCTGAATGGCTGAGTGGCTAGCGCTCTACCACAGGTTTCGGGTTTGAGTCCCGGCTATGACATGGATGTTTGTAGTGGTTCGGAATCCACTTTAAACTGTGGTCCCGGTCTAATAGGATCGTAGAGCGTTGCGGGGCGTTGTTACTCCGCGTCCGTGGCTTATCTTCAAGTTACACGCGCCCCCTTCGGCAATGAAAAGTGAGTAACGTCTGTGCAGCGCTTGCCTTAAGGCTTCCATGATCAAGATGTCAAAGTGTTTGCCAGCTGCATTAGAAACAAGAAAAAAATTTACTGAGTAAAATATATTTTTAAAAATTAACATTTTGATTCACAATTTACGTTATTTTTTATTAAATTTATTTATAATTTTGTGGTGTTTAAGAATAAGATTTAATTGCTTTTATAAAACTATTTTTATAAACTTCTTTCTCATAAAATATTAGCATACTAAAATATTAATATAGGGCTCTGAATACAAGAATGACCTCAAAAATTGGCACTTTTTTGTTTAAGAAATGCGAAGGTAGTCAGTTTCAGTATTCTTGAAATATATGTGAAATATGGGATTATGCAAATTTATGTAATACAACTCAAAAAAGCTTAATAACTTGTGAATTATATAGCAACATTTATAAAAAGAAATGTATCAAATTATAGGTCTAATTTACTGAATATAACAGGTGAACTGAAAGGTTTCGTAGGTTGACACATAGATGGCGCTACTAGTATTAAATCTATATGATTTTTTGTTAGCCCTAGCCTTCAAAAGACACGTGTATAAATTAGACAGCTGTCGCACTATTGCATGGGAGTTATAGCATTTTTAGTAAAAGCAACTTTTGTTAGTTTAAAAAAAAAGGATAAAAAGAAATTTCGTGTGTTAATAAAGCATTGCTTTTTGGCGAAAAATACTATTGAAGCCAAGGCTTGGCTTGATAAACATTATACTGACTTTGCACCAGGAAAATCAACCGTAGAGTAGTGGTTTGTTAAATTTAAACGAGGCGAAAGGAGCACCGAGGAAGATGCACGCAGTAGACGCCCCAAAGAGGCTGTTACCATCGAAAACATCAAAAAAGTCCACAAAATAATTTCTGATAACCGTAAAGTGAAGTTGATTGAGATAGCTGAGACCTTAAAGATATCAAAGGAACGTGTTGGACATATCGTGAATGAATATTTCGATATGCGAAAGCTCTGTTCAAAGTGGGTGCCGCGCGAGCTCACAATCGACCAAAACAACAACGAATTGATGATTCTAAGCAGTGTTTGAGCTGTTCAATCGTAATAAACCCGAATTTTTTGCATCGATATGTGACAATGGATGAAACATGGCTCCATCATTTCACCCGGAGTCCAATCGACAGTCAACCGAGTGGACTGCACGTGATGAACACTAAAAATGCTATAACTCACATACTAATAGTGCAACAGCTGTCAAATTTATAAACGTGTCTTTTGAAGGTTAGCGCTAACTAAAAAAATCATATGGATTTAAAACTAGTAGTGCCATCTATGTGTCAGCTTATGAACTTTTCAGTCCACCTGTTATATGAGGTTTTTACATTCTAATATATATTACATAAACAAGAAATTTCTGAAAAGTAAGATTTAGAAAAGGGGCTCTAAAGACATTAATTTTTTAAAAAAGTTTTACAGGTACTATCAAATAAATTCTTTGGCTCTAATTATTCTGAGACGACGCCAGTCTGGCTGTCCTCATTATTTCCTGTCTTAGCACTAATAATAAATTTGATAGCCGTTAGTTGTACACGGTGTTTTGAGTGTGAAAGAAATAATCGCAGTCAATTTGCGTCTTAGTTAACATTATATTTTTAGAGCTAAGTGCGTTAATTCTGCTAATAGCTTCTGCTATATATATGTAAAAGTGACATTTGAAGTCAGAAAATATTCCATCAATCCTTTTAGTGAAAAAGGTATATCACCATTATTTCGGGTGTAAAATTGAACATCAGGACAAGTGTTGGCTCCAAATATATGCTGTAATTCTTCATCAAGGAAAATTTCCGTGAGGCTGCTAACAAAAAGTAGCTGACAATCCCATTTGCCCTTTCTATGATTTTGAAGGGATAAAATAATCACATAAATAATTGCTACTTTTCCGTGGTCCAACCTTTTCATTGAAGGGTTAGCAAGGGAAAAATTTTCATTTCAGTACCCAAATATATCATCCACTATGCGATCAATTCCCAAGAATCAATTTCATGTGATCTCTACATACATCTACTACTGAATATGACGATGATTCTCTACCTACATCCCTAATTCTGTCCATCAAAAAGAACTGAAAAACCTTGAGGGATATCTAGAGCTGTCTAAGACTAAGACAGAATTTACTGCATTGAACTTTTGAGAATCCTTGTTTTTTGTTCTGATATCAATGGCTTAATGATTGCTCTTAAAAATAGAACATAACCCTTTGCAATGGTGGCATTTCATAAATTCATCCAAAATAAGTCTCAAGACAGTATATTGCTGCATAATTGAAACCAACTTTCATAACATCCATACATCTGTCTCTGACAGAAATTTATGGAAATTTGAAAACATTTATTGACCACCTTCCATACAACAAGTACAGCTGGTATATTTTTTGTGATTTGAAAGTGGTCTCTCTCTCATGTGTTTCATGGAACATGTGCTCTTCTCATGTGTTTTCAATTGGAACAAGCGAAATACAGCTGCATAGGGACATGACAATGGAGCAGTATTGTCCTTTGTAGTAAAAATCATGTAAAATTGTTTTTAAAAACTTTATACACCTTCGTAAAATCAAAACTATAGAAATTGAGTTGGTTTCTTCGGTTACATTAATCCCTTCTGATGATGTTTCTTTTTTTTTAGAGCGTACTCTTTGGAATAGGTTAAGTAATAATAATAATTTAAATTCCATTGTAATTCCTTTGAACAAGTGAAGTTCCATTTTAAGGAATAAGTCAATTTTTCCAGTGTATTAAGCGATTAAGTCCACTTTTGAAAGCAAAAACATTTGTTTGATATTAGATCTTTGTTTGAATACAATTTCGCTGCTTCCAATTCTTTTCCAAAGCTTGGATACCAAAAACATCCGCGGAGAAATGCCATCCCAAAGCCTCAAACAAGATGCAATACCATAGTCTGAGCGTTCAGATAATAAAATATTTAAAGCTATTTTATTTAATAAAATTTAAAAAAAAGAATAATTTCAATATTTACAACTATAAAAGCACGTCAAAAACTTATTTAAATAACTAAAAGCACTTCTAACCAATGGCAAAATTTCAACTAAAAACGTTTGAGAAACTATTTTTTATTATTAATAAAAACATTAAAATTTTTTTATTAATTCGAAATTAAAGGTGATTATCAAAAAATATTTGTTAAAAGATTTTCAAAATTATGCGGAAGTAATTTTTATAAAATTTAATTTCATATATATATATATAATAATAATAAATATTACTCACGTAAAGTGTGTAAGATTTTTTAATTAACAAAAAATATTAAATTTAAAAACGACATTTTATTTTAAAAAAATTATGATTTTAATTCTGCAGAATAGACTAAAAAAATATTTTGCTCGAATAAAAGATTCAGACAAAAGAATGTAAACTGAAATTGAAAAGGGATTAAAAAAATTATGTAAAAAAGGAAAGTGTTTGCTTTTATGAGTAAAACGATTTCATTTGGTTTACGGAAAAAAAAAAAAAGCCTATAATTTTTTATTTTGCAGTCCTCATTTTGCTGATTACGAGTATTTATAAATGTGTTAAGAATTTATTTGCAAACATATTTTTTAAACAAATGAAGAAAAATAATTTGAAAGTGGATGTTGTAATGCATTTTAAGTATTTATTTACTAAAAAAATTTCACATCAATTACAATTTTTCAAAATAAAAAATTACTTTTCAATAAAAATTACGAAGCATTTCCGTTTTCTCTTATTTATTAAAAAATAATGCATGTAAAGTAATTAGTTTATAATGTTATTGAATATTATTAATGATCTATCTTGAAACATTGTTCTTTTATTTAAATCGTATATTATTAGCTGTTTCGTATAAAATGAACTTTTTAATTACACAATTTTTAAAAAAGTTTACAAACACAAATTGTTTCAAGATATTTAATCAGGAATAAGCTCAATGTAGAGTCAATAAATTAAGGAAAGGCTATTTTTGACAGCTTCGAAGATTGACAAAGCATTTATTCTTAGACGGTTTATAATGCTTAAAGCAGTAGCAGTCGCTAGAAGACATGAGGGCCAACTCCAATTTTTGGAGTATTGACAACAATTTTTGTTGCCAAATATCAGTTTGTTGACAGTAATACTGAGCATTACTTGACCTATTTCTAGGAAGTATATGGATAATTCCCTTTGATTCCATCAAACTGGCATCATTGCCTTCTTTATTTTGGTTTGTGTGCATGTTTAGGTATTTCATCTGAATTCCAGCCACCCTGTTAGGCTTACAATTATGGTAATGTATCCACTTTTGTCACAAGTAATGATACTACCCAAAAGGGCCAATTTCTTTGCCAAATACAATGATGTGTGTATCTGCAAACGTAGCAATTTCTTTTAAATAGTGCGGTACCCATTTTATCAAGATTTCACCTTTCTAATCACGGCAAGATATCTCAAAACTGTTGCTATGCCTACTCCAAGATCATCAGCAGTAAGTTTTCTAACAGTTATTTTAGGGATTAACTTCCACCTTTCCTTCACAGAACATCGTTGCAGAGGAAGCTTTAGGTTTTTACGGAGTTTATTTCCTAAACTGCATCTGTTTGGAATCATCTGTTCCGCATCTGTTCGGATAAAATTCCGTATCAGAACTTTTCAAACCATCATCTGTCTGCGAATGTGATTAGATGCATAAATACTAAATTCAGCGTTAATTTTTTGTTGCTTGGGTAGCAGAATGCCCAAGTTTACATGCATACAGAAATCATCAATATTTTGTAGGGTTAAATGTTTCTACTTGCTTAAGGTTTTATTAAAAATTTCGAAACTTATATTCGAACAAAATATACTATTATACAAAACACAGACTAAGCAATACAATGACATGTAACGATCTTATTTAGTCTTATACTTGTAGATATATATTTTATAGAACGTCAACTAACACTAAAAAGTTGGAATACTAGCTAATACTACACTAATACTAAAAGTTCATATGGAACAGCACAATAATTAAAAAAATATGTAATACAGTTAGAAAATACACAATTTCATTTGAATATATACTGCACTAACTAAAAGTTGAAAAATATTTTTAAATAATAAAAAAAAAAAAAAAAAAAAAAAAAAAAAAAAACATTTTAACATCTATGCATTATTCAAATTTCCCAATAAATTTAAAGACATAGATAAATTATATTATGACAATCAATAAGGTAAAAGATAAGAATATAACTACAATTGAAAATTTAATCTAATTAAATAAGTAGCTAATATTATTCGTAGTTTTAAAAGAATATATAATTATTAAAATGAAATAAAATAATTGATATAAAGAAGTAATTGCTCTAAACTTCAAAAGATACTAAAACGCCTCCTACATTTCCCAAGTGTATGTCCAGGGAGTCTTCTATACCTCTATTTAGATTTCAACCTAGGGTGGTTCGAATTTCTGAAGATTTCATATCCGAAAAGTTTCCTGTTGCCGATTCTACCAGATATTAGGATCGCACTTCACAAAAGATCAGCCAATCAGAAGTCTGACCGTCTGACCACTCAGGTATCTGATTAATTGACTTTCTGCGATGTGCAATCCTAGTATTTGGTGGGAATCCAGCTTTAAGTTATTCACCGAGCTTCGTAACCTCCTGAAAGGAAGTAAGGAACTTTCTTAGAGAAGGAGAAAAAGACAGGTCCTCACAAACTACCTGCGGCTTGGTGGCCAAGTGGCTAGCGCTCTGGCCTTTGGTATTATGAGCTTAAGGTTCGAATTCTGGTGGTGGCATGGATGTTTGTGAGTGGTTCGGAATTCAACTTAAACTGTAGGTCCCCCGTCTGTTTAGCCCTCGTGTGCACAAGATGATTTTTAAATGAGTGTCATTCTACCTTGAATGAAAAAAGTTGTGCGCCCTACATTATCTTTATTTGGTAATGAATAAAAAAACATCGATCCATTTTTTTTTTTATTTTAAATGTTTCACCTTGAATGTTGAATTATCTTTATTTGTTGATATTTTATTTATTTTTTTTTTTTTTTAATTTTGAATATTTGGTGCAATTTTTTTTTATGTAAGTAACAGCTAACCCAATAAATGAATTCTTAATGTAAATAATAATATTAATGTAAGTAATAATATTATTGTAAATAATAATATTAATGTAAATAATAATTAGGATTGAATGTATAGAAGATAACTAAGAATCTCATAAAAAATCGTGCATTTTGAAAATAGAAATTTTATATCAAAACACGAAGACGCTATAAAAGAATAAAATTAAGTTATTAGAGGAAAAATGAATGCATTAATCATTCATTCATAATAAAACAGAATGTTATATCTTGCAAGAAATGTTAAATTATGTGAAGAAAGGAAAAAAAATGGTAAAGATAATAATTAGAAAGAATTAATATTAATTAGGAAATGTGATGTGACGAATATGCATATGGAAGATTATTTAACTAAACCTATTAATATTAACATACATCAAAAACATGAATCTGAATGAATTATATAAAGAAACAGAGAAATGAACTTTATGAGAGTTAAAAATGTTAATTAAGTTATGGTTAAAATTGCTTTTCTGAGATCAACAAAGTATTTTTCCTTTTTATCCTGCTGATTGGATGCCTTCATTTAAAATATGGATGTTGAAAAATACTTTTTTTCATTTAATTATATTGGTTAATTTATTTCCTATACGCGGAAACAATAAGAATGGGAAATAAATTGATTTTTTCGTACATGTATTAAATTTATTTCCGATTTCCGTCATTATAGGGCTTTTTAAATCCTGGACAAGGGTAATGATAAACAAGGGGGAAGTGATTCAATATTGAATTTATATAATTTATTATTTGGTTATACTTCTTCAAATGTATAGCTTCAAAATTGAATGTAAAATGTATAAAAACAGCTGGTCTAAATCTATGATAACATATTCTTTTAATTAAGAATCAAGGAAGATACAGGGTGATTATAATTAAAGTGGCTTTATTCAAACCCCTCTAGAACCCGTTCCACCCAACGGATTTTGATGAAACTTGGTATATGAGGTATATGGACCATGGGGAAACTAGTTAAGCAATAAAAAATTGTTCAAATTTTGACCCCGGGGAAATTGTGGCGCCTAAAGAAGGACAAAAAATTTGTCAAAACCATTAAAATTTATTCCCGAATATGCTCAACGTGTGCTTCATTGATATCAATTACATGTTGAAAGCGCATTATAGCGTGTTCGATGGTACAGCGAAGAAACTCTCGAGGGATTTCAGTAACATGGCGCGTAATGCTGGATTTCAACTCAGGTAAAGTCCTAATTCCCCTCCATAAACACAATCTTTTAGGAATATTCACAACAGGCCATTCCTGCTTTACAGGAACGGCAATGTTTGCAGACCACTGTCATCATGCTAGATGGAGAAACTTCTCACATTATGCACCAAGTCAAAGAATTCCTCCGTGCTAACTTTGGCGAGAATCGTCTAATATCCAGAGCTTTCCCGGATGCCTGGCTTCCTCGTTCACCCGACTTAAATCCCTGTAATTTCTGGTTGTGTGTGTGAGAGAGAGAGGGGAGAGATAGATATAGATATAGATATAATAGAATGGTGATAAAAATTATCAATATCTTGACAGAATAATTTCTTCTATAATGTTTATTTTGTAGTCTATGATCAGTATATGTTTGAGTTATTTTGTAATTCAGTAACATGATTTTAATGAGAACATTGAATGCAATTAAATTATGCTTTTTTCATATTTTATCTAAGGAATAAAATTTGAGTCTTAATATGCTCAATTAAATAAAACATGCAGCGTTAATAAAGGAGATATGTTTTACAAGAAGTCACTCTTGTGTAATTAACTTTTCAGCGATTAAACTATGAAATAAATAAAAGAAAAATAAAGACCATTTCAGAAGAGAAGTCAAAAAGAACTAAACCACAACTTTAATTAAAGGCAAAAAACTTTCCTTTGTATAGAAAATTTCAATTTTATAGCTTAAATATTATTTTGAATACTTTTTTATCGCTTAGTTGAGGAATAAACGCTTAATTGCTTTGTCTCTATCAGATATTAAAAGTTTCATCAATCTGTCAATTTTTTTTCCAATGTCTTAAAAGACTGTGAGGATATTGACTTTCAGATCTCTTCCGTAAGATCAGCATTTTTGTTTAAGGTACGACAAAAAAGTACTTAAAACGCGATCGAAATTTTAATGCATCCAAAGAAAGATAAAAGATTTTATCTGATTCAGAGTTTTGAAAAAGAACTTTATAAAACATCCACCTTCTGTCTTGAACAAATTAAAAGGAAGGCTTGTAAATAACGTATCGTGAATTACTCTGCGAATGTTTATAATACAGGATCGATAATTATAAATCTTCAAATTAATATTTACTTCAAAACAATTTTGTGTAAAATGACAAAGCACCCTTTTTAATATTTCAAATGCGTAAAAAAAATCAATGTTTTGTTTTTGAAATTAGAAATTAATTTTAGCTTAAATAATTAATTTTGTAGAAATAAATGAGAAAATTAATCTAATGGTGAAAAATAAGGTATGAGTTTCTTTCTTGCATTTAAGTAATTAGTCATTAAAGTTTGCTTTCATTGGCAAAGGCTACTAAAAATCAAAATATAAATGATTTTTTTAATAAATAAAATTGCAAATTAAGGTTAAGAAAGTTCCTTGCATTGTATTCTTGTGCTTTCTTACATATTTAATGCATACTATAGGTAATAGAGTAAAAATGTACAGACAAAAGTTAATTGATGTGAAACGAATTCAAAACTCAAACAGTTATCATCGTGCAAAGAATAGGAATGTTTGGGTAGAAATAAGTATTTATCGTAATTATTACAATTATAATCAACAATCAACAAAACAATAAGCAAAATTAACACATAGATGAAACTTTTAATATCTGATGGAAAGCAATCAATTAAGTGTTTATTCTTTAACTACTCGATAAAAATTTCAAAACCATATTTAAACTGTAAAATTGAAATGTCTATACAAAGGAAAGTTAGCGTGCTTTTCAAATACTTGCAGTCAGTTTTTTCCTTTAATTAAAGTTGTGGTTTAGTTCGCTTTGACTTATCTTCTGATTTAAATAGCCATTTTTTTTTCTTTTATAAACTAATGTATACATTTGCGAATGAAATTATGTTTAATTGTGTACATCTGATATATTCAGATATACACTAAAGAAATAATACATATTATTTTATATTTTTACGTTGCAAGATTGCTTTAACTAATCTTGTTTAAAAAAGTCATGTCTTTATATACCCATAAAAATTTTAACTCTTTTTATACGATGTATCGTTCTGACTATACATTTTCTAAAAGATTCTCCGTAAAAAACAAAATATCTTATTTAACAAAAGAGATTAACTTACTATGTTTGTGGCAAAATCAAGCCGTACTTGTTTATAATCAAACTTGATGAGTTTTTTCTTTTCAATAGGGTTAGCTGATAAATTTTTTTACGTTAATATTCGTGGTAAGATTAGATAAAGTGTTTCTATTAGATAAAGTATTTCCATTTTATTTATAGTATAAACTTGTTTTTATAAATTGCAAAATATCTTATATGATCTTCAAAAGTAATTTGCAAGCAAATCTATTTTATTTAAACAGTATTCAATCTGCCTTGCCTCGCAGATGATCTGCTCAAGTTATTTTTACACATTGTGTTACACGTTTCAAAACTTTATACAAAAATAGCCAAGTAGGAAGAAGTGTCAATTCAATGTGTTACTTGATATTAAGATGAGTTTCGCAAAATATCCAGAGATTCCCGTGGATTCGTACATTACAGATTTTCATATTCGGAGGTAGGTGGACTGAAATGGAATATCGACGAGATATTTTCTGATCTCACTGAAGGCATACGAATAGAATTTCAGTGGCTGTGATGCGATGTCATAAATTGCATGCTACAGTAAAATTGGAAAGATACATCTGGGATTTACAAGCTACTCTAGATAAGAAAACGTTATTCCTTACTTTTTATAACAAAATGCTATTCCTTACTCTATATAACAAAATGTTATTCCTCACTCTATATAACAAAATGTAAGCATTCTTAGACACCATACATTTAAACACAATCTTAGTTAATTACCATACATTTAAATTGGTAATTAATTAAGATTGTGATTACCATAAGATAAGTTTGTGTTACCATAATAATAAGATTGTGTTACCATAATAATAAGATCGTGTTACAAATAATTACTATACATTTAAATTTAGAACAAGTAATATACAGAAATTTTTTTAAGTCAATTCCTACTTTTTTTACTATACTGCAGAAATTCCTTTACAAATAAAGTTGAAATTTTGCTTTTACATCTGGCGCCATCTATTATTAGGTACATGCAACTTAAATCTTAAAAACTAAAATTATTTAATTAAATTTAATTACTGAATTAATGTTTAAAAAAACTGTATTAACATCAAGCGTCATCACTATGAGTTCAAAAAAAAATATATTTGAACTTGAATGGAGGAATAAAAAGTATTTTATTAACGATTGAAAATTTGAACAAGATATATATAGGGAGGGTGTGAGCTAATAGAAGGAATTGAAAAAAAAAAACTTAGATAAGCTTTGTTTGATGTGTTTGTCTGTGAAATCTTTCGCTTAAAAATTTATGAAACTTTTGCTGTTCTATTAATTGATTTAATACGTTATATAATAATTTAGTCTTGTTTTACACCAAGATCATCAATAGTAGTATCTTTATAGGAGATTTAGAAGCGAAATATATTTTGAAAACTTTAAAGTTGAAGGAATTAAAATGAATACAATTTATATTCGGGGCATATTATTTTTATCATATTTTGGCTAGACAAACAGTACTCGATGTAAAATGAAAATACTACACTAAGTAGACATTTCCTGCAGTTCCTCGGGAATATTTCTCATTAATCCCTGCTAATTTTTTCGCAGTATATTTTTATGGAGAATCCTGTTATTAAAATAAAGAAACAATGTAAAAATTATAAAAATGAAGATTAAAAGCGATAAAAATTTATAACTTCTTGTGCTGTTATTAATTTTATGCAGCTTTGAAGTTTTAAATGTATAGCACACATTTAGTTAATTATTGTTACTAGCTCACATAGAGTATAGATTAATTAAGATTGTGTTAGAGTTTTAGAGAAGGATTGTTTTACTTTAATGATTGTATTAATTTCTATTTTAAGTTTATACAGATATGAGTATAATGTAGAAAAAATACGGAAATTTTTACTATGTTTTTTAAATAAATTTATAGATAACTTTTTTTTTATACACCATATACATACACCATGACTTGGAATTCATTTTTCTGTCATAAAACCAAAACAATCAAGAACATTGAACACTACAGTTGACTTAATGTGCAACTCATGCCAAATACGTTATTCCGCTTACAGGACCATCTATTAATACACTTTGGAACTTTTTCTTGATGCCGTACCGTTTCCCCCTTCTTCAAGTATCTTCAGTTCAAATGTGAAGTCCTTGGGATGAGTGGTTCTTTTTTGACAGCATTTTGAAAGTGGGACTTTAATTATAATCATCATGTATATAAATATAGATATTTAAAATGCAAAAAAATTTTTACATTATTTACTATAACTTTTAAATAAAATTTATCATTCCAAATGCAATAAGATAATTACAATTCCATGCTTTTCTTATTTGTTGACATCTGCGATATAACGAGGGGCTGTATAAATTTGTAGATTTGTTTTTTTCTTAAAATATTAAATTAATTTTGGATATTTCATGACATTGATTTAATTGTAAAAGGAATTACATTTAAATCATAAAAAAATATGTAAAGATTTCTAAGAAACTATTTCTTTTGCCTCTGCACTTCTTGTTAGAATTATATACGGTCCCCTACTTAAATTGGAAGGCGGAGAACTGAGTCTCAGGGTAACTGATCGGTTTATTTGTGAGAGTGAAAAATGCTATTAGTCTCTTGTTTAATGCAAGTTATTATCCTAAGTGAAGTTTTAAAACTTCCTTATTTGCCTCATAAAGAAACTGATCTTAAATCTCTCATGATATAGATATACCCCGTACTTCCTTAGTTGTAGTTGGTACATCAGAGAATCTCTTGTACTTTTAGCATATTAATGTGTTTGGACTGTTTCTAACAATCAGTTTCTTTGTGAAAGCTTTATTTGTTTATTTCGCATCAGTTTCGTTACTCACAGGAGGGTGGGTGCCTGGAGCAAAATACGTATTCGGTATCTCAAAAACACATTGGGATGCAAAGCAATTCTACAAGATTTAATTTTAATATGTGACCGATGTACACAAATGCAGCAATTTGAAAAAAATTATCACAGTTTGGATAAATTAAATTCATAATAACTCAGAGATAAATAAATTTTATAATATAATTAAGGTTAAAATTTAAAGTAAAACAAATCAAATTAAAAAATGTAGTGAAAAAAGTATTGATACACTGTAGTACAAATTGTGAATAATCATAATAGGGATATGAATATAAATAGAATACTTAATGGATAACATCAATGCTTCTTGCAATCGGTTTATCATATTTTTTACCGACGTTTCACAAAATTCATCATTTTATAAATCACTGATCCCGGCTTTGCCCATGGGTGTTGTAGTGGTTCGGAATCCACTTTAAAACCGTAGGTCCCGGTCCTAATAGGATCGTAGAGCTCTGCGTGGGCATTGTTACTCCGCGCCCGTGGCTTACCATCAAGTTACACGCGCCTCCTGGGTAATGCAAAGTGAGTAACATCGGTGCAGCCCTTATGGCGAAAGATCACGGTCTATTTGCCAGCTGCAATAGAAGAAAAAAAATAAATCACTGATAAATATGGATCAATGTCAATTTTGACCCATTCTTCGACCAGGGGCTCCCGTAATCACTGTGTGTTCGAAATTAAGTGCATATTGAATCTTTGCTACAAATAATCCCAAAGATGTTAGACTCTAGACAGGAGTTTTAATCACCCAAGGATAGAGGGCCCGTAACTTGCAAATGACAGCAGTTTGCTTTGGATCATTATCTTGGTACAGTTGAAAATATTGTGAAATTCTCAAAATTCTTGCATTTAGCTTCCAATTTCATTTAGGATTGTCAAAACATTTTTCTAAACTTCCAATTGTCCACTATAAAATGATAAGTTTTAAGTTCCCCGCACCAGAGCTTACCATGTAACCCCAAACAATTTGATTGTCTGCTTTACAGTAGGTCGTAAATTTTTGGTTTGTATTTGTTATACGTCCTACTCTTTATTTAATATATAAAAGTTTTATGCATATAAATTTTTATATATAAGCATTCAAAAATGTTCAATTCAAAATAATTTTTTTATTCAATTAAGTGTTTTTAAACTCCTTCCTTCTGGTGGAATTTACAGACTCTAAAAAGAACAAATAATGATTTCCGGTGCTGTACGTATGGTCAAAGGTTGCTTTTCTCCGGAAAAAGTGTTGGTAAGAGTTTTTTTGTGAATAGGGACTTAATTAGCGTCGTCATGGTTGTAAGCGTTTTGCTGCATTCACTGTTGATAGAAAAGATTTATTTAATGACTGGGTGCAGCCTATCAGAGATCGAATCCCACACTTATGCATTTGCCACTATTCTTTACTGTGTGCTACCCAGTGAAGATAGACATTGGACCCTTTTTTAAGAAATACTTATGTAAATTTATGTGGCAGGGAGAAAATGTCTTGATAGAACCATATGTTTGAGATGACAACCATTGATCCTCTACATTTGGAACTCGTCCAGAGAAAGGCGTTTCATAAATATATATCTGACTTTGAGGAAACGACCAGAAAAACAACCAGAAAACTTTTGACCCTCATCATGGATATTGTCCAATGAGTGGATAGACAAAAGACGAACTGAATGAGATCAGGAGAAAGGATCTCCTCCTCCAAAACCAACCGTGGGCGAGAGGAGGTCTCTAAATGAAAGTGTTGACCAATAATATAAAGACAGTTATGGTTTAACAGGGGAAGAACAAAAAGATGATCTCAGATCGGGAGAGAAGATAGAGATAAACTCATCAAGAGAGCGAAGATAGAGATAAATATTCTTAAAGGGAAAATAATACGCAGAAAAAGAAATACACATGATGTAGACTTGGTACTCTATATAGACTAGAAGAGCAAGAGGGCCCATGAAATAATACCGAATGTTCAAGAACCTGCGAAACAGAGCTCCAAAGCGCTGAGATTCTAAAAGAAGAGAAAGAAAAATAAAGGAGACAAGAAGCTAGACGCTTTAACTCCACGTTGCCCAGTTTTCCAAGAGCCGGAAGACGCCATGAGATCAACATAACTTATGGTGCTCCTACGCTGCCATTGATTCTCAAGATGCCTTAATCCACTGGCGTTGTTAAGCTGCTAAATATGTGGATAATAATTTCCATTACTTTATTTGATGGACCTTCAGTGCTTTGTTATGTAGCTAAAAAGGCTAAATCCTAAGGCTTTGTTCAAAAGATCTTTGCCTTGAATGGAAAAGAGCTTGGTTTGACATTGAAAGGAAGAGAGTTTGGTTATTAATGTATTACATATATCCTACTATTTATTATATTTAATACATTGAATGCCTACAGATATTTTTGTTTTATAATTATTATTGGTAGCTTGTTAGTTGACCCGCCTTTTGCTATTTTGTATGCCCCTTGCTACTATGAGTAATCTTGAAATAAAATGTTTATTTTATTGCCTGTTCATAGTAAGTATGAGGTTTCTTGCATAATTATATCTTGATTTCTTCTGTGATTTCATTTAATCTGTGATTTATTAACGGTGCCTTGAAAACACACAATTACCTTATATAAATGCAAATTCATTGTAATTTAATAATTGGTTAGCCTATTTATTTCACGTTTATGTGTTCTTTTCCCGTGTTACAAGTTATGGAGATTTTCGAACTTGCTTTGATAAAAAAATGTGGTGCTTATGTTAGTGGTGATTTATTTATGCTATTATGTATCACAACGTAAAATATTTCTTTTAGCATTGTTACGGTATTTTTTTATGGGTTATTGTGATTTTTAATAATATAGGTATTATTTCTAGTTTTTTAGATTTTTATTCTTAGAACATTTAACCTGCTTTTTAACTGTTTTTGACGTCTCTCTTGTTAAGAATGTTTGATCTTTTCCCTTTGTAATTTTGATTTGTTTATATGTTCTCTTTGTTTTTATATTAAGTGGCCTAATTTGTATGGACTGACTTTCAATAAAGGCATAGATAACAACATATAGATAATATAGGCTTTGTGGAGGAATTTCTGTTATATTAGATACCAACAACACTTTAAACATGTGATACATGCTAAGTGTCCCAATACCTTTTTGAGTGACTGTATGCCTACTAAATCTCGTTAAATTTAAGTAAAAACAGTTCTTTCAATTATACTAAAAGTGAATGAATACTGAATACTGAAATGGAACTAACTATTTTATTTTTATTTACAAAATCCTTAATTATAGAAGTTATTAAATTTAGGGATTAATTTTTTTCATATACTGATTTTTTCAAACATAAAATAGGATTCTATTAATATTGTGTGTTGCAATTTTTATAAGATTTAGTTCTAAACACTAAAAGATTTATTGATTCCCAATTCAGTTTGGAGATATTTTCATTGTCTGCATATGATTATCAATTCACTAGACTTGTTAACATGTTTATAAGAGGCTTGGAGATGGTTCGAAGGAAATGCCTGGAAATGAAAAGGCAGACCTCTTGGTCAGCAATGGTTGTAAGTTACCGCAGCCACGATTTCCTTTATGCTTTCATCCATTTAGTTCTGATGTAAAGGAGAAAATAGGCAGATCCTTAAAACAAACCAACAAACTCATTTCGATTGATAAAACGTGGAATATACTTGTTTCACCATCCCTCCCAATGGACTTGCCCCGTGCAGTTTTTACAGCAAATTTTCGACTCTCGACTGAACATGGTTTTCTTAATAAATACTTGCACGGCATAGGTGAAGCTATTAATGATGTCTGTCCTCTGCGCTCGTCAGGTGAAGCCATGGACATTTTACATTTGACAACATGCACTGCACTTGATTTTTTATGATTTTTAATTCTGACAACTTAACCAAGGTAAATTTTATTGGGCTGCTAGAGTTCTTATGGCGGATATCGCTACAGTTTGATGTAGGAAAGAATATTTATAAGAGGGATCACATTTTAAGTGGATCAGCATCGTTTCGTAGAACAGTGGAGAGAGACTTAATTAATTGAAAAAGACGACGCTCTTATTTGAGTGTCTAATTCGAAAAAATACAATCATAAACTCAATCTGGCTGACAATCTATCACATTTACCACTGGTATTAATCATTTTACATAACTGTGGCTATAGCACGTTCCTTCAATAATTCAACCATCTTTTATTTGCATGCTATTCATCAGCCACGAATTAACAAAATTATAATCACGAACACCGACTGCAGATGGGTGATACTTTTGTCACAGTTACAATTGAGTTTACTCCTTTGTAAGATTCAACGAAGTGAAATGCAAAATAAATTGACTTTTCATTTCCTTTTCAGATGCATATTTATGCGTGATAAAGCATTATAAGAATATTTTTTGATACATTCACAAAATAATAATATTCTTGAATTTAAATTCTTTGGTATGACTTTTTAATTTATTACAAATGATTAATCTATTTAATTCGAAAAAGATATTTCTCCAAATTATGAAATTTAGACGAATTTCAAAAAATGCTAATTTATTTAATTTACATAATAAATTAAGCCTTCTAGTTTTAGTGTTCGTAGAGAAATAAATGGGAAGTGAACCCTTTTATATTTTATTTCTTTTTATAAATTAAAAAAGTACTTCCTATTGGACTTATTATATTAGTGTTTAAAAATTTTAAATCCAAATAAATTCCTATTCTTGAATTCTTAATATTAATAAACTATAAGCAAAAATTTAAACACAAATTTCCCAATGATCAATCTCTTAAACAAGCTCTGTCCTTATGTGTTTAATAAAAACGAAAGTCAAATGGTATTCTTCAAGAAAGAATTTCAGAACTGTTAAAGTCACTATCTACTTTTTTTCTTTCAAAAAATTGGATTCTGACTTTTTTTCTTCAACTTTCCATTAAAGTGTGTGGAAGTACTCCATATGTTGATGACCGATTAGAAAGGGGAAATAATATTGGAGTGAACGATTTAGCTTTAGCCAAATCGCTGACACGTGAAAGCACATTGCATTGAGATTTTTCTGTCCCCAAAGAATCAATACCATCTCATCTCAACTTGGCCCATGTTTCCACCCCTTCTGACAAGGCAAACTTTTCGGAGCATCGACAGTTTTCCTGTTTGGGAGTAGGGGAATCGATTCCAGTCTCACTGCCCATATCAAATATACAACGCCATCTGGTTTCTGCATTAGAAACTAAATTCAAAGGCAATTTGTACAGCCTTTTTTTCTTTAATTTAACGTTACTTTAGCAATAAAAGGCAAAATAAATTTCTAAATATATATATTTAAAAATTATGCAGAAAACCTTAATAATTTTTTCTAAACATTCTTTCATTCTTAAAGGTATCAAAGGTGGACCTGGGAATAATACATTGCATATGGTCCTGGGGTCTAAATGCTGAAATAAAATTTGCACAGCCTTTTTTTTAATTTAATTTAAAAGTTAATGGAAATTAGTCATAAAAATATAATGGAAATTTCTAATATATATATATATATATATATATATGTATGTATGTATATATGGTATATATATATATGTATATTTATATTTAAAAATTATATAGAAACCCTTGATAATTTTTTTTTTCTAAATATTCTTTCATTTTTAAAGGCATCAAAGGTGGACCTGGGGATAATAGATTGCATATGGTCCTGGGGCCTTAAGGCTGAAAAAATGCAAATACAATAAAGAATGCATCAAGATCAAATAAATTACTAAAATGAATAATTAAGCAATAAAAATAATAAATATTTTCAATTAATAATTCCAAAAACAGGAATTATTTTAACAGATTGGAAGAAAAGAGCTATATTAAATTCTATATCAATGGATATCACTTTTTTCATACATTTTTACACACACACTCAATAGAGGAAAATTTATCTGCTGTATTTGAGAAGAAAATAATTAGTAAACATTAATTATAAAAAATATTTAAAAATAGCAAGTTTGACAAGAAATACATCTACTCTTGTTTTATAAAATATTTAGTTAGATAATGTTAACTGGAAGGATCTTTAATTGATCAATATTATCTTTTATTAGTATAAATTTTTATCAATTTCCGATTTAAATCAATATTAAATATTGTCATAGACTAAAAAAGTTACAGAAATATACTACTACGTATTGAATATTTTTTTAACCTTAAAACCAGCTATTATAATTTTCATTGTAGATCGTGGTTTCTGAGCAATGTCAACGGACATTTCCTTTAGGAGTATACTTTTATACTTGATATACTTTTTAAAATATAACACGAACAGAATAAAGCAGGATCTTTTTAAAAATCTTACAAAAATTAAATTTAAAAGTAAAGAAATAATATAATTTGAAATAAAATTTTAAAAAAATTAAAAACCATTTCATAAGTGGCGGATAACTTTTAACCATCCAAGCAGCACAACCGTGGACGAGCTTAGGTAACATGCATGGGATTACCCACACTACAATCATCAGCAGCTACATTACATCTCGAATAAAGTTACACCATTACATCTCGAATAAAGTAATATCAAAAGCAATTATTAGAAGTAACTTAGTTTTGCAAAACGGGAAAATCAATTTTATTAAATACTGGAAAAAGTTGAACTTAAATAAATGCAGAGAAAGTCCTTAAAAATTTTAACACGCAGAATTCAGCATCACACACACGCAGCGAATTGATCGTAATCTTTTTTTTTTTTTTTCTAATGCAGCTGGCAAACACTTTGACAGCTTGGTCTTGATGCCATTAAGGCAAGCGCTGCACAGACGTTACTCACTTTGCATGACCCAGGGGGTAGGGGGCGTGTAACTTCAAGATAAGCCACGGACGCGGAGTTAGAAGGCCCCCGCAACGCTCTACGATCCTATTACCTACGGTTTAAAGTGGATTCCGAACCACTAATTGATTGTGATCTAAAACCCTAAATTTGAAATCGCAACTAAAAGTAATTAACTACTGATTGCTTAATTATTCAGCCGCCACAACCACAGTTAACATTGTTTAACTAGAAGATGTATTTAACCACTTCGCGTATAGAGCAGCTGACACACATCAACTACTTGTTCACAACATTTAATGACTTAAAAAGAAAACGCTAAATTGGGATTATTTAATATGGTAAATTGCTATATTATTTTTAACATTAAGGATTTAGATTGATGAATCACCTTTTTTAAATCATGATTATAAAACAAATAACTAAAACTTAAAATTTAAAAATATATTATGCCCAAAATAGAGCAGTGTCTTCTGAAAATTATTGAGTAAATGAAAGGTAAATTAATAAAAAAGGAAAAGATTAAAATGGTGTGAAGAAATATTAAGAGACATTAATTTATCCCTGCAAAACGTTAAAATGAATATTATTAATTTTTTTAAAAAGGCCGAATTTTAATGAATGCTGTCAAGGTCCTCAAACCACAAACACAGCTGTATGCATTATTTCTCAACGCACATATCACCATTGAGTGTCATCTCAAACGTTAACACTGATCTCGCAACTTATTAACTATTAACTATTATTTATGATTTCGCAACTTAACTATTCGACTACCAATAAGACTGTAACGCATCATAATTGGCCGATATATTTAATTATTTGAGTTGCTAGCAGCTATGATAAGACAACTAATCATTCAAAACTTTACTGACTATAACATAGTGCTCAAGTGCCATAGTTTAATGTAATATATTGTTATAAACACAACTTATAAATTAGGATTTGGAATGATGAATCGCCAGGAATTTATTAATCATTATTAAACAAATTAATATTTATCATATTAATATTAATATTTATTAAATCATATTAATATTTATTAAAATCTAAAATTAAAAATTTTAACATGACCGGAATATAGCAGAAAAAACAAAAAAGAAACCATTGCAGTAAAATAACTTAGTTCTGCAAAATGTGAAAATAAAATTTATGAAACCTTCAAATACTGAAGAACCCAGTTAGAGCCCTGAAACCATAAGCGAGATGATATGCTAAGTTATCCTACGCACACATCAAAATCGATTTTGGTCTTACACCATAACCTTGATTTAGTAAGTTCAGCATGATTCCTTACCCATTTGACCACCGCGAACACATTAACCACGTCTTAAATGGCAGGATGTGTTAAACCACTCGAATCTCTGAGCAGCTGATAAAGACCAATAGCGCTTTCACAACATTAACCGACTAAAAAGAAAAGCGCTAAAATGGCACTATTTGATGTTATGTATTGTCATAAATAATTTCGAAGAGTTGGTTTTTACATTGTTGAATCACTATTCGTTAAGGATTATTAAACAAATAAAAAAAAATTAATACTTAAATATTTAATATGTGGATAATATAGCAGTATCTCAGGAATAAATTTAAAAATAAATAAAAAATGATGGAAGGAGATGTTAATTATTAAAAGAGGGTACTGTTAGAGGAAATTAAAAAGTACTTCTGCCAGACGTGAAAAACAATTTTATTCAATACTGAAAAAAAGTCAAATTTTTAAGAGGTCAGTCAAGGTCTTCATACCATAAAAGTTACGATATTCCGGGGGGGGCAACGGGCAACGGGCGTACCTGTTACGGAGTTCCAAGGTGGTTTTTTAAGAACCACAAATACCTCCACATCTTAAGTTAAATAGAAAATTGGCATAAAATGAAGTTGCTTCAATTATATATCGTTGTCGATATTCCGAGTTTTGTATCATGCATGTTACATTCAAATGCGGTCTTAAATTATAACTTTTAGTAAGTATTATTAGCGGATTACTGGATGATTGCTTAACAATTCCACAACATCCAACACAGTAAATGTTTTAAATTGGCGTATGTGTTTAATCCCACAAGCACCATGTAATTGGCACCATGTAATTTTTTTTTTTTTTTCATTTTAGGCTATCTGAAAATAAATCAGCTGTCTTCAAAAATTAAAAATTTGCAAATGCTATTGCAATACTTGTCAAGAATCTGTAAAAAATATTTTTTTATCAAAATATTTGTAGTGTTTTAGTAGTTTATTAAAATTAAGCTAACATAAAAAAAGTATATTTTGTTTAATAAACGCTACCGTGTTTTCCAGGAAAAGTAAAATCAATTCCATCTTGCTTGATGTTGTAATTAAATGTCATCCGAATTCTTTTCATTCAGAAGAAGCATGACTCAGAAGAAAAAGAATCGCAAGAAAACGTTAATGCATTTTCAGACTTTTAATGAAAGTAATCATTTCAGGAGATGAAATAGGAGTACTAATTATTTCATCTGAAAAGACAAGAATGAAAGTGATGAAAAACAGGAGAGATAAAGGAACAAAAGTGTTCAATTGGATGTCGTACTTTTTCATCACATCCGATATTTTTGACTTTAATTATTTGTTTGTAAATAAATCGATGCTCGGTAGTTGATTAGGATTTGGGAGAAAAATAAAGATACAGATTTGTAATTAAATAAGTATCATAGGGGAATGTCAGAAATTAAATTGCTCTTTTTAATAAATAGGAAAATACCAAATCTAAGAGGAATCAAATTAAAATATAGTAATTTTTGTCAAAACTCTTTAATAATCTTTAATACTATTTACACCTAAATCTAGTTTTGTGAGAGGGATAGGGACAGCATAAGAACCATAAGAAATATGTAAATCCAAAACCTAACGATGTAGCTTGAAATTGGTTTTCTGAAAAATTTAACATATTTAAATGTTTTATTTGCTTATATAAGTTTGGTTTTAAACCAAAAAAAACATCCTAGACAAGATTTTCTTACGGAGAACTGGTTCAAAATCATTTTCATCACTTGGAGTTGCTATCTCTAACAAAATTCGTGATAAATTAGCAATATAACAACGGATGAGCCATCGGTTGGATTCTTTTAATTTGCGGGCTGTTTTGAACCATCAGTTGTTTTCTTTTTAATTAATTTTTATTCATAATATGTATCAGATGGAATTTATATACTGCACAAAAAGGATCGCATAAAAACAGGTTTGAGTAAATTAATTTGTAAAACTCAATAATGTGAGAAATAGTAGTTCTTCATAAAGGAATCATTCCTTATTAGTGTATTAGTTATAAGTATTTAAAAATGGCAAACAATTAGACAAGAAAATGTGTCTCAATATTCAGTAAAATCAAAGAAATATTTTTATGATGTAAAATTTGAAGTGAATCCAGATTTCAATATGAAGCTGCAGATATTAACCTTGAATCAATAATTAAAAAGTAATTTTTATTATTTTCATCGAAAATTCAAAAAAATTCTTAAACATGAAAATAGGAATTTTTTTTTTTTTTCAATAATAAAAATTCTACAGTGATGTTGTTTTAAACAATTTAATACTATTTGTAGATAATTATATTTTAATTGCATTAAATTTCATTCAAAGTTAAGAAACAGTTGTTTGGAAAAGGAAAAATTCAGTTTTACTGTCAATTAAAACTGCATTTTCTTCTAGATAATTTATTTAGATAATTTACGAATTATCTACATTTTTGTCAATAACACAAATAAAAATAATTAATTGCTGAACTAATATAAGTATCTTGGAAAAAAAAAGAGACTTTTTAAAAATCATATAGGTAATTAAGTGAGAGTTTAAATATTAAAAGGCAGATAATTCAAATGAAATGTAGGGAATTCCTTTTTTATAAATAATGCATTGATATTTGTCAATTATAGCAATAAGGAGAAATACGGAGATTTTTTGTACGTTAAATCGAAATAGTGACAAAACAATTGTAATGCAAGTTTCAAGTATGAAATGTATTTTGTTTATAATTTCAAATAGGAAATGTAGTTTCAAATATGAGTTGTTTTCAAGTATGAAATGTATTTTGTAGTTTTGTAGAAAAGCAATTATAAAGATACTTCGATTCTTTTTAAAGATGTTCGATTCATTTATTCGGTTCGGTTTTATTCGTTCAGTTCGGTTTGATTCGATTCGTTCAGTTAGGTTCGATTCGATTCGTTTGATTAAATAAATAAATTCTTCTTTAGAAAATTTAACCTTATTTCATAGCAGGATGAAATCTATTCGCTTTTAAAACATCATTATTGACCGATTAAAAATCTGGGAGGTCTTTCTTTTTTTCATTATCTAAGAAAAATTTTTAAACAATAGTTTTACTGTCCATCGGTACTGTTAGAAGTCGCGAAAGATAAATGTAATATCTGAAAATAAATAAGAATCTGAATATTAGTTTGATCATTTCGTGGAACTAGAATGTTTTAGATAACTAAATGGTAAAAAAAGTATTATGTATGCAAAATCTCTAATAAATAATCTTAACTTTAAGCTCAAAATATAAAATTTCCGTGAAAATTGTTCCTAAAAATCATTTTTGAAGAATGTTGTAATTCTTTGAAATAGAATGTTTCGAAATACAGAAACTAAATTAAAAAATTCTGAAAGGAAAATCAATATTTTCATTGCAAATATTTTTTATACTAAGAAACCGTAGAATTTTTTAAAAAATTTTTTATCATACAGTAAAAAAAAATATCCATCAAAACATGTAACAAAATAACTGGAAGGAAATTAGAATAAAACAAATTTAAAATGTCTTTCGCCGAATAATATGCAAATTTGAATATATTTACTTTTCTTCATTATTGATAAAAATTCAGCGTGTTTTTTTTTTTTTTGTTTTTTTCCAAAAAATGATATTTGTCTCAACGACAAATGCTTAGGAAAATATTTAAAAATGAAATATATCAGACATGAAATTAAAATCTAAATTCATATAAATAATTACCTGGTTTACTTTCCGAAAACTATAGTAAAATATTATTTTATATTATTTAAATATAGACATTCCAAAAAACAGAAAACCATAAATTTATTATAAATTTAAACAAAATACAAACAGTTAAATTATAAAAGTAGCCAAAATGCAAACAAATAAACTATAAATGTAACAAAATCTAAACAGTTAAGTCTTAAAAGTAATCAAAAATACCAACTGTTAAACCATAAAAGTAACCTTAATTATAAACAGCTAAACTGTAAAAATAACCAAAAGTACAAAAAACAGTAAAACCATAAAAGTAATTAGAACTAGAAAAATGTTCTGTGACACATACGTAATCACATTTTGCATATTTAATCATATTAAAGTACTTACTTAATCATATTAAAGTTTTTATCTATTTCCAAGCTCTATTGGAGAAAATAGACAATTATATGTCTTTTTTCACAATTTTGTCAAATGACATTTTGAACTCGCATAAGTTTCTTAAATAACTGTTTTCATTCTTACCCAAAATAAATATAGATAAAAAAAATTTCAAAAACATTATTCTAAATAGTCTTGATATATTTTTGTTCATGTGTTTCTTTCTCAAGTTAATGACTTTTACTATCAAATGTAAAAAGTAATTCAGTACACTTTTAACTAAGCCGAATTAGGAGTAATAGTTTTAATGCGTAATAAATATTTTTAATTTGCCTAACATATTCACATACATTTGCAATTATCTATTTTGATTTATTTTGATAATCGTGATCAAAATCGTTGATCGTGAATTTTTTATCATTATAGACATCAAAAAATCCACAAGAATTCCTCAGTCATTAATACGTATAGGTATACACATGCAAATTGTAATTAAAGCAGATTGCCGGAACATTCGTAGGAAGTTTTTTAGATTTTTACCATAGTACTCTTATGACTTTGGTTTAAAAAAAATGACACATTTCTTTTGTATCGATTTTTTTGCTAAGAAGATAAATGATTTAAAAAATACCCAATATCGCGAAGAAAATAGTTTAAAAAGGTATTTCTTTATCAATCTATAAGAATTAACGAACATCGCCACATAATTAGAAACATTCGTAAAGGTTGTTTGGTATAGCTTACCCAATTTGTATATGATTGGATTTCTACTTTATCAGAAAAGCTACTGTGAAGAAAAAGGGGAAGACACAAAAATTGGGAACAATTTCGAGATTCAGTTGAATTTTGGTTGGTAAATACTTATAACAAGTGGGCTGAAAAGTTCGTAGGCTGACACATAGACTATTTTAGTTTGAGAAGATGGATAAAAAAGGAATTTCGTGTGTTAATAAAGCATTGTTATTTGGCGAAAAAAATACTATTGAAGACAAGGCTTGGCTTGATAAACATTATTCGGACTTTGCACCAGGAAAATCAACCATAGAGAAGTGGTTTGCTAAATTTAAACGAGGCGAAATGAGCACCGAGGAAGATGCACGCAGTAGGCGCCCCAAAGAAGCTGTTACCATCGAAAACATCAAAAAGTCCACAAAATAATTTCTGATAACCGTAAAGTGAAGTTGATTGATATAGCTGAGACACTAAAGATATCAAAGGAATGTGTTGGACATATCGTGAATGAATATTTGGATATGCGAAAGCTCTGTTCAAAGTGGGTGCCGCGCGAGCTCACAATCGACCAAAAACAACAACGAACTGATGATTCTAAGCAGTGTTTGGAGCTGTTCAATCGTAATAAACCCGAATTTTTGCGTCGATATGTTACAATGGATGAAACATGGTTCCATCCTTTCACACACTGGAGTCCAATCGACAGTCAACCGAGTGGACAGCACGTGATGAACACTAAAGATGCTATAACTTCCCTAAAGATGCTATAACTCACAAACTAATAGTGCAACAGCTGTCAAATTTATACACGTGTCTTTTGAAGGTAAGGGCTAACTAAAAATCATATGGATTTAATACTAGTAGCGCCATCTATGTGTCAGCCTACGAACTGTTCAGCCTGCTTGTTACCAGTACTTCTTTTTTTTTTTTTTTACATAAAGGATTTCGTGTTTCACATATAATGTTACGAACAGTTGATGTATGCTACGAACCGATTGAAGAATTGAAGGCATTCCCATCCAGAAGGAATTTTGGGGATGACAGCTAGTGTCATAGAAGAAAAGTAGCAAACTAATAAAAATCAGACTATCGATAGGAGTCTCTTACGCAATCACCATCAAGTCTTCTAACTATGTTATTCTATAGCAGGGTGACCAACCCAAATGATCTTACTTTTGGGAATGCATCCTAACTCCGCGGGCAGCATATAAAATTATTTATTTCCATATACCATTTAGACCCACTACAGACATTTTTTGAATGAAAATTGAAACATAATGAGTTATTATGAGTTATGAGTTATTATGCTTACGTGTAAACATAGATAATATAATAATAATGATACTACACGCACATTGTAAAGAAATATAGAACACTAAAAATTAAATATATAAAATATATAAATATAAACGAAATAAAAAAAAAAAAGGAAATCATTAAAATATATTTATTTTACTAGTGCGATATTTGTTTTTCCACTCTTTTTACTTAGCTTTTGCAAATCGATCTCAATTTCGGTATTTGCACATCGTAATGGGTGTTGCACGTTCGCGTCCGTTATGTTTGAGCGTGTTTTGTGTTTGGTCAATTTCATTTTAGAAAGAAAAACTATTCGAAAGGTGTAAATTAAACTAAAAGCTCTAACAACTTTAATTAAGAGTCAGGTTTGCTCTACTATAAACTGTGCGTATCTAGGGATGGTAACTGCGTCACTGAGGTCACTTAAAGTGAAACATAGAACCTGTTATATTAAATATTCCAAGATGCCCACGCATCATTAATTAACAAAATATAATTTAATTATATTGCGAACTCATAACTGTAAACTTATAAATAAAACAGGCAATATCTGTCATATATTCGCAAGAATATTATTTTAAAATCAAAGTTAATCATAAGTTAATCAAAGATTATCATAATTTCGACAGTTAAATTTTGAATATATGGATGCACACATGATGTATTTTTAAATACATTGGTTTTCACTGCTTTGGCCATTATAAAATATGTATAAATAATATATATATCATATACATATATACACACCTATATATATATATATATTTATATTGTAAAAGTTTATAAATCTCTCGAGCTGCAAAAATATTCAAGGCGGGCCGCGGGTTGGTCTATAGTCTTGTCTGATAGTAGTTGCTGCAATGCAAGAAGTCATTGGATTCAAGCATTCTCATCCTTCTAAATTTGCTTACACGCTTTTTATTGGACTACGAACCGGGTTGGTATGCCCAAATCCAGGTTATTTGTAACAAGAAAAAGTTTATTTGTATATTAATATAGTCTTGAAAATCTCATTTTTTACAATTTTTCCTATATATATATATATATATATATATATATATATATATTTTAAATAGATCTAGAGTCGAGAATCTCTCATATGAGTTGTGAATCGTGCTGCCATCTGGTACTAAGAACTAGTCAGAGAGTACGAGATACTGTATAATTAAATAAAAGAAACTGACTTTTCAAAATACATTTTAAATAACATGTATAGCTTAGTGTTATTATAAAGTCGAAATAAATTATTTAAACAATTTGACTGGGAGAAGTTGACAAAGACCAACTTGCGCTTCTACAAAATAAATCGATTAAAAAATAAATCTTTAAAAAATGACATTATTTAATTATATGCATTGTGATAAATAATTTCTGAGTTATGTTTTTTTACATTAATGAACCACTGTTTATTAATGGTTATTAAACAATTAAAAACTTAATATATAAATATTTCATATCAGCTAAATATAGCAGTAGCTGTGGATGATTTAAAAAAAAAAAAATATATATATAAAAAAATATGTTAATTATTAAGAAAGGCAACAATTAGAGAGAAAATAGCTTCGCTCTGCAAAACGTAAATATCAATATTTTTAATGTTATAAAAAAAAACTTATTTTGTGTAGTGCAGTCAAGGACTTCAAACCACAAACTCAGCATTATACAGAATTTGGCAACACTCCTCACTATCGATTGGGGTCTCAAACCCTACCAATGATCTAGTGACTTCAGAGGAATGCTGACAGATTGTTTCGATATTCGACCATCCCGAAACAGTAAATTTTCATAACTGGAAGATGCATTTAATTATTTGAGTGGTGAGCAGCTCACAAAGATCAACTACACGTTCACAATATTTACTGGTTAAGACATAGAGTGCTCAATGGAAATAGTTTATACTATTCCAATTTATATACTGCTAAAAACTCTACTTAGCAAATAGAATATAAAATGATAAATTGCTATTTATTTACTAAGGATTATAAAACAAATAACCAAAATTTAATAACTTAAAATTTAACAAGATGAGATAATAGAAGAATTCCTAAAATACTTTACAAATATAAAATATACTATAGAAAATGATTGAAATGATAGTTTAAAATTTAACATGACGAGAATATAGAAGAATTCTAGAAATATTTTACAAATATGAAATATAAAATAATAAAGGATTAAAATGATTAAAAAATTAAAAAGAAAACAGAATAAGAAAGAAAGAAGTTAAAACAATTTAAGAAGAAAATACCTTCTTTCTACAAAAGTTAATATCAAGTTTATGAAATATTGAAAACAGTCGAATTCTTAAGAGCTCAGTGAAGGTACTAAACTCATGATATACCAAGACTTGCATTACACATATTACATTCAATTGCGCTTTGACCCATAACTGTTATTTAATAATTCCCGCTTTTTACTGGCGTACTGCTTAAAAATTCGAAAAAAACCATTAAATTATATGTTACATGTATAGAATATATTTTTCAATCTAGCAATTTAAAAGTAAATAATACTGTTTAACTGCTTTTACAGACTAAAACGTTGAGCACTCAAATCAGGTGAATTATTTTAGTATATTTTTAAATTAACATTTAAATGTTGGAATTTAGCATGATGATGAATCACTGTGTATTAAGGATTTTACACAAATAAAAAATTAATATTTAATATATAACGCCAAATATTAAGCAGCAACTGCTGCAAAAATTAAAATAAAGAAATATTTTAAAGTTTCAAAGTAAAATAAAATGTTTTTCCCACACGGGAAAAACTATTTAATTACATACTACTGAAAAAACACGTTTTGAAGAGTTCAGTCAAAGTCATTAAGTCATATGCGCTGTGATATGCCAAGTTTACCAATACACACATCACAAGCGATTATGATCTCAAACTCTAACCTTAATTCTGCAACTTCACCGTCGTAATGCAGGATTCTTCATCAATTCGACCATCGCCGACACATTAACTGTTCTCTAACTGAAAATTTGGTTTAATACTCGATCTCCGAGCAGTTGACAAAGACCAACAGCGCTATCAAAAAATAATTCAATTAAAAATAAAGCTTTAAAATGACATTATTTAATCATATACATTGTCATAAAAACTTTTTATAGAGTTGATATACATTGATGAGCATTAAACAAATAAAAAATCAATCTATAATATTTAATTTGACCAAAATATAGCAGTATCTTTTGAAAAATTTTTAATAAAATAAAATATAAAAAAAGCGATTGAAAAGTAAAATATTATAAAATAAATTATTTGTGCAAAATCATTAAAAATTTTTTTATTAAATATTGAAAAATGTCCACTTTTAAAGAGCTCAGCCAGTGTCCTTAAATCATAAATTATGATATACACAATTCTGCATCACACATGTTACATTTTTTTTTGCTGTTTACCCCATAACTTCTATTTAGAAATTGCATTTTATTACTGGCAGATTGTTGAACAATTCGACAACTTGCAGTACAGTAATATTCGTTTACAACTGTTACTGATTAAAACCTAGAGTAGTCAAATTAGATTATTTAAAACCGTTATGATAAAGCAATGTATGAATTAAACATTATAAAACTGTTAGGGGAAATACATTATTTCTGCCAAAGGGAAAATCAATTTCATTACATATTGAAAAAAATTCTCGTGAAGAGCGCAGTCAAAGCCATTGAATCGTAATCAATGTAATGTGCTAAGTTTTCCCGTATGCATATCACAAGCGATTGCGATTCCAAATTCTAACCTTAACTCGACAACTTCAGCGGATTAACGCAAGATACCTTATCCATTCGACCACTGCTGGTACGTTTACTATTTTCAAACTAACGGATGTATTAAACCACTCAATCTTCGAGAAGTTGACCAAGACCAACTTGCGCTTTCACAAAATAAATCGACCAAAAGGTAAAGCTTTAAAATGACATTATTTAATAGTATACACTGTCATAAATAATTTCTAAGATTTGATTTTCACAATGACGAACAATTAAAGAATTACTATTTGAAAATTAATTGAACCAAAATACAGCAGTACCTCTTGAAAAGTTTTAATAAAATAAATTATAAAAAATAATAGTAGCGAATAATATGAACTATTATAGGAAAATAACCTATGTCTGTAAAACCATTGAAATTTTTTTTATTAAATATATAAAATGTCCCATTTTGAAGAGTTCAGTCAGTGTCCTCAAAACATAAATTAGGATATACCCAGTTCTGCATCACACATTTTACATTTTTTTTTCTTTGCTGTTTACCCCATAACATCTATTCAGTATTTCCATCTTATTACAGGCAGATTGTTTAACAATTCGACAATTTCCAGTACAGTAAATGTAGCATAATTGTCGTATGTATTTAATGGCTTGTTTACCAACAGGGCGCTAAAATTAATTATTCATTTATAGCTGTTACTTATTAAAACCTAGAGAAGTTAAATTAGATTATTTAATACAGAAATGATAAAGCAATGAATGAACATTTCAATGAACATTCGAGCAATTGAGAACATTAAAAAAAAATTGTTATTAGAAAATAAATTATTACATGTTATTATTATAACATTATTAGTATATTTATTGCACGTTGAAAAACAAAAAATCTAGAAGAGCTCATTCAATGTCATGAAACTCTAAATGTTGTGATATGCTAAGTTTTCCAGAACACATGTCACAAACGACAAGAGAATCAAACCTTAACTGTGCAACTACGGCCGATTAATGCACGATTCCTTATCAATTCGACCATCGCCGACAAGTTATCTGTTCTCTAACTGACAATTTGATTTAATACTCGATCTCCGAGTTGTTGACAAAGACCAACAGCACTGTCACAAAATAATTCAATTAAAAATAAAGCTTTAAAATTACATTATTTAATCATATACAATGTCATAAATATTTTTATAGAGTTGCTATACATTGATGAACCACTATTTATTGATCAAGATTTACAAATAAAAAAAATCAATCTATAATATTTAATTTGTCCAAAATATAGCAGTATCTCTTGAAAACTTTTAATCAAATAAATTATAAAAAAAAGCGATTGAAATGTAAAATATTATAAAAGAGAAGTATTAGAGGAAAATAAATTATTTGTGCAAGACCATTTAAAAAATTTATATTAAATATAGAAAAATTTCCACTTTTTAAGAGGTCAGTCAGTGTCTTTAAATGATAAATTATGATATACCCAATTTTGCATCCCACATGCTACAATTGCTGTTTACCCCATAGCTTCTATTTAGAAATAGCATTTTATTACAGGCAGATTGTTTTACAATTCGACAATTTCCAGTACAGTAAATGTAGCATAATTGTCGTATGTATTTAATGGCTTGTTTACCAAACAGTGTGCTAAAATTAATTATTCATTTATAGCTGTTACTTATTAAAACCTAGAGAAGTTAAATTAGTTTATTTAATACAGAGATGATAAGCAAAAAATTAAAATAAAGAAATATTTTAAAGTTTCAAAGTAAAATAAAATGTTTTTCCCACCCGGGAAAAACTATTTAATTACATACTGAAAAAAACACGTTTTGAAGAGTTCAGTCAAAGTCATTAAGTCATAGGCGCTGTGATATGCCAAGTTTACCAATACACACATCACAAGCGATTATGATCTCAAACTCTAACCTTAATTCTGCAACTTCACCGTCGTAATGCAGGATTCTTTACCAATTCGACCATCGCCGACACATTAACTGTTCTCTAACTGAAAATTTGGTTTAATACTCGATCTCCGAGCAGTTGACAAAGACCAACAGCGCTATCAAAAATAATTCAATTAAAAATTAAGCTTTAAAATGACATTATTTAATCATATACATTGTCATAAAAACTTTTTATAGAGTTGCTATACATTGATGAACAATAAACAAATAAAAAATCAATCTATAATATTTAATTTGACTAAAATATAGCTGTATCTCTTGAAAACTATTTAATAAAATAAATTATAAAAAAAAGCGATTGAAAAGTAAAATATTATAAAATAAAATATTTGTGCAAAATCATTCAAAAATTTTTTATTAAATATAGAAAAATGTCCACTTTTTAAGAGGTCAGCCAGTGTCCTTAAATCATAAATTATGATATACACAATTCTGCATCACACTATTACATTTTTTTTTGCTGTTTACCCCATAACTTCTATTTAGAAATTGCATTTTATTACCAGATTGTTGAACAGATTGTTGAACAATATTCGACAACTGTTACAGATTAAAACAATAATATTCAAATTACAACTTAAAACCGTTACTGATTAAAATGTATGAATTAAACATTATACAAATTAGATTATTTAAAACAATTTCATTACATATTGAAAAAATTCTCGTGAAAGCGCAGTCAAAGCCATTGAATCGTAATCAATGTGCTAAGTTTTCCAGTACGCATATCACAAGCGATTGCGATTCCAAATTCTAACCTTAACTCGACAACTTCAGCGGATTAACGCAAGATACCTTATCCATTCGACCACTGCTGTCACGTTTACTATTTTCAAACTAACGGATGTATTAAACCACTCGATCTTCAAGAAGTTGACAAAGACCAACTTGCGCTATCGATAAATCAAAAAAAAAAGCTTTAAAATGACATTATTTAATAGTATACACTGTCATAAATAATTTCTAAGATTTGATTTTTACAATGACGAACAAATAAAGAATTACTATTTGAAAATTAATTTAACCAAAATACAGCAGTACCTCTTGAAAAGTTTTAATAAAATAAATTATAAAAAAATAAGCGAATAATAGTAAACTATTATAAAATAAAACTAATATAGGAAAATAACCTATGTCTGTAAAACCATTGAAATTTTTTTTATTAAATATATAAAAATGTCCAATTTTTAAGAGTTCAGTCAGTGTCCTCAAAACATAAATTAGGATATACCCAGTTCTGCATCACACATTTTACATTTTTTTTTCTTTGCTGTTTATCCCATAACGTCTTTTTAGTAATTCCATCTTATTACAGGCAGATTGTTTAACAATTCGACAATTTCCTGTACAGTAAATGTAGCATAATTGTCGTATGTATTTAATGACTTGTGTACCAAGCAGTTGGCTAAAATTAATTATTCATTTATAGCTGTTACTTATTAAAACCTAGAGAAGTTAAATTAGATTATTTAATACAGAAATGATAAAGCAATGAATGAACATTTCAATGAACATTCGAGCAATTGAGAACATTAAAAAAATTGTTATTAGAAAATAAATTATTACATGTTATTATTATAACATTATTAGTATATTTATTGCACGTTGAAAAACAAAAATCTAGAAGAGCTCATTCAATGTCATGAAACTCTAAATGTTGTGATATGCTAAGTTTTCCAGAACACATGTCACAAACGACAAGAGAATCAAACCTTAACCTTCTGCAACTTCAACGTCGTAATGCAGAATTCTTTATCAATTCGACCATCGCCGACACATTAACTGTTCTCTAACTGAAAATTTGTTTTAATACTCAATCTCCGAGCAGTTGACAAAGACCAACAGCGCTATCAAAAAATAATTCAATTAAAAATAAAGCTTTAAAATGACATTATTTAATCATATACATTGTCATAAAAACTTTTTATAGAGTTGCTATACATTGATGAGCATTAAACAAATAAAAAATCAATCTATAATATTTAATTTGACCAAAATATAGCAGTATCTTTTGAAAACTTTTTAATAAAATAAAATATAAAAAAAGCTATTGAAAAGTAGAATATTATAAAATAAATTATTTGTGCAAAATCATTAAAAATTTTTTTATTAAATATTGAAAAATGTCCACTTTTAAAAGAGCTCAGCCAGTGTCCTTAAATCATAAATTATGATATACACAATTCTGCATCACACATGTTACATTTTTTTGCTGTTTACCCCATAACTTCTATTTAGAAATTGCATTTTATTACTGGCAGATTGTTGAACAATTCGAAAACTTGCAGTACAGTAATATTCGTTTACAACTGTTACTGATTAAAACCTAGAGTAGTCAAATTAGATTATTTAAAACCGTTATGATAAAGCAATGTATGAATTAAACATTATAAAAACTGTTAGGGAAATACATTATTTCTGCCAAAGGGAAAATCAATTTCATTACATATTGAAAAAAAATTCTCGTGAAGAGCGCAGTCAAAGCCATTGAATCGTAATCAATGTAATGTGCTAAGTTTTCCAGTACGCATATCACAAGCGATTGCGATTCCAAATTCTAACCTTAACTCGACAACTTCAGCGGATTAACGCAAGATACCTTATCCATTCGACCACTGCTGGCACGTTTACTATTTTTCAAAACTAACGGATGTATTCAACCACTCAATCTTCGAGAAGTTGACCAAGACCAACTTGCGCTTTCACAAAATAAATCGACCAAAAGGTAAAGCTTTAAAATGACATTATTTAATAGTATACACTGTCATAAATAATTTCTAAGATTTGATTTTCACAATGACGAACAATTAAAGAATTACTATTTGAAAATTAATTGAACCAAAATACAGCAGTACCTCTTGAAAAGTTTTAATAAAATAAATTATAAAAAAATAAGCGAATAATAGTGAAACTATTATAAAATAAAACTATTATAGGAAAATAACCTATGTCTGTAAAACCATTGAAATTTTTTTATTAAATATATAAAAATGTCCCATTTTGAAGAGTTCAGTCAGTGTCCTCAAAACATAAATTAGATATACCCAGTTCTGCATCACACATTTTACATTTTTTTTTCTTTGCTGTTTACCCCATAACATCTATTTAGTATTTCCATCTTATTACAGGCAGATTGTTTAACAATTCGACAATTTCCAGTACAGTAAATGTAGCATAATTGTCGTATGTATTTAATGGCTTGTTTACCAACAGGGCGCTAAAATTAATTATTCATTTATAGCTGTTACTTATTAAAACCTAGAGAAGTTAAATTAGATTATTTAATACAGAAATGATAAAGCAATGAATGAACATTTCAATGAACATTCGAGCAATTGAGAACATTAAAAAAATTGTTATTAGAAAATAAATTATTACATGTTATTATTATAACATTATTAGTATATTTATTGCACGTTGAAAAACAAAAATCTAGAAGAGCTCATTCAATGTCATGAAACTCTAAATGTTGTGATATGCTAAGTTTTCCAGAACACATGTCACAAACGACAAGAGAATCAAACCTTAACTGTGCAACTACGGCCGATTAATGCACGATTCCTTATCAATTCGACCATCGCCGACAAGTTATCTGTTCTCTAACTGACAATTTGATTTAATACTCGATCTCCGAGTTGTTGACAAAGACCAACAGCACTGTCACAAAATAATTCAATTAAAAATAAAGCTTTAAAATTACATTATTTAATCATATACAATGTCATAAATATTTTTATAGAGTTGCTATACATTGATGAACCACTATTTATTGATCAACATTTACAAATAAAAAATCAATCTATAATATTTAATTTGTCCAAAATATAGCAGTATCTCTTGAAAACTTTTAATCAAATAAATTATAAAAAGCGATTGAAATGTAAAATATTATAAAAGAGAAGTATTAGAGGAAAATAAATTATTTGTGCAAGACCATTTAAAAATTTATATTAAATATAGAAAAATTTCCACTTTTAAGAGGTCAGTCAGTGTCTTTAAATGATAAATTATGATATACCCAATTTTGCATCCCACATGCTACAATTGCTGTTTACCCCATAGCTTCTATTTAGAAATAGCATTTTATTACAGGCAGATTGTTTTACAATTCGACAATTTCCAGTACAGTAAATGTAGCATAATTGTCGTATGTATTTAATGGCTTGTTTACCAAACAGTGTGCTAAAATTAATTATTCATTTATAGCTGTTACTTATTAAAACCTAGAGAAGTTAAATTAGTTTATTTAATACAGAGATGATAAGCAAAAAATTAAAATAAAGAAATATTTTAAAGTTTCAAAGTAAAATAAAATGTTTTTCCCAACGGGAAAAACTATTTTTATTACATACTGAAAAAAAAACGTTTTGAAGAGTTCAGTCAAAGTCATTAAGTCATAGGCGCTGTGATATGCCAAGTTTACCAATACACACATCACAAGCGATTATGATCTCAAACTCTAACCTTAATTCTGCAACTTCAACGTCGTAATGCAGAATTCTTTATCAATTCGACCATCGCCGACACATTAACTGTTCTCTAACTGAAAATTTGGTTTAATACTCATCTCCGAGCAGTTGACAAAGACCAACAGCGCTATCAAAAATAATTCAATTAAAAATAAAGCTTTAAAATGACATTATTTAATCATATACATTGTCATAAAAACTTTTTATAGAGTTGCTATACATTGATGAGCATTAAACAAATAAAAAATCAATCTATAATATTTAATTTGACCAAAATATAGCAGTATCTTTTGAAAACTTTTTAATAAAATAAAATATAAAAAAGCGATTGAAAAGTAAAATATTATAAAATAAATTATTTGTGCAAAATCATTAAAAATTTTTTTATTAAATATTGAAAAATGTCCACTTTTAAAGAGCTCAGCCAGTGTCCTTAAATCATAAATTATGATATACACAATTCTGCATCACACATGTTACATTTTTTTGCTGTTTACCCCATAACTTCTATTTAGAAATTGCATTTTATTACTGGCAGATTGTTGAACAATTCGAAAACTTGCAGTACAGTAATATTCGTTTACAACTGTTACTGATTAAAACCTAGAGTAGTCAAATTAGATTATTTAAAACCGTTATGATAAAGCAATGTATGAATTAAACATTATAAAAACTGTTAGGGAAATACATTATTTCTGCCAAAGGGAAAATCAATTTCATTACATATTGAAAAATTCTCGTGAAGAGCGCAGTCAAAGAAATTGAATCGTAATCAATGTAATGTGCTAAGTTTTCCAGTACGCATATCACAAGCGATTGCGATTCCAAATTCTAACCTTAACTCGACAACTTCAGCGGATTAACGCAAGATACCTTATCCATTCGACCACTGCTGGCACGTTTACTATTTTCAAACTAACGGATGTATTCAACCACTCAATCTTCGAGAAGTTGACCAAGACCAACTTGCGCTTTCACAAAATAAATCGACCAAAAGGTAAAGCTTTAAAATGACATTATTTAATAGTATACACTGTCATAAATAATTTCTAAGATTTGATTTTTACAATGACGAACAATTAAAGAATTACTATTTGAAAATTAATTGAACCAAAATACAGCAGTACCTCTTGAAAAGTTTTAATAAAATAAATTATAAAAAAATAAGCGAATAATAGTGAACTATTATAAAATAAAACTATTATAGGAAAATAACCTATGTCTGTAAAACCATTGAAATTTTTTTATTAAATATATAAAAATGTCCCATTTTGAAGAGTTCAGTCAGTGTCCTCAAAACATAAATTAGGATATACCCAGTTCTGCATCACACATTTTACATTTTTTTTTTTGCTGTTTACCCCATAACGTCTATTCAGTATTTCCATCTTATTACAGGCAGATTGTTTAACAATTCGACAATTTCCAGTACAGTAAATGTAGCATAATTGTCGTATGTATTTAATGGCTTGTTTACCAAGCAGTGCGCTAAAATTAATTATTCATTTATAGCTGTTACTTATTAAAACCTAGAGAAGTTAAATTAGATTATTTAATACAGAAATGATAAAGCAATGAATGAACATTTCAATGAACATTCGAGCAATTGAGAACATTAAAAAATTGTTATTAGAAAATAAATTATTACATGTTATTATTATAACATTATTAGTATATTTATTGCACGTTGAAAAACAAAAATCTAGAAGAGCTCATTCAATGTCATGAAACTCTAAATGTTGTGATATGCTAAGTTTTCCAGAACACATGTCACAAACGACAAGAGAATCAAACCTTAACTTTGCAACTTCAACGTCGATAATGCACGATTCTTTATCAATTCGACCATCGCCGACAAGTTAACTGTTCTCTAACTGAAAATTTGATTTAATACTCATCTCCGAGCAGTTGACAAAGACCAACAGCGCTATCAAAAATAATTCAATTAAAAATAAAGCTTTAAAATGACATTATTTAATCATATACAATGTCATAAAAATTTTTATAGAGTTGCTATACATTGATGAACCATATATTGAAACATTTAAAATAAAAAATCAATCTATAATATTTAATTTGACCAAAATATAGCAGTATCTCTTGAAAACTTTTAATAAAATAAAATATAAAAAAGCGATTGAAAAGTAGAAATTATAAAAAATAAATTATTTGTGCAAAATCATTTAAAAAATTTTTATTAAATATAGAAAAATGTCCACTTTTAAAGAGGTCAGCCAGTGTCTTTAAATCATAAATTATGATATACACAATTTTGCATCACACATGTTACATTTTTTTGCTGTTTACCCCATAACTTCTATTTAGAAATTGCATTTTATTACTGGCAGATTGTTGAACAATTCGAAAACTTGCAGTACAGTAATATTCGTTTACAACTGTTACTGATTAAAACCTAGAGTAGTCAAATTAGATTATTTAAAAAACCGTTATGATAAAGCAATGTAAGAATTAAAAAATTATAAAAAATTTCAAAGTAAAATACAAATGTATTTCCCACCCGGGAAAATCAATTTCATTACATACTGAAAAAAATTTTCGAAGAGTTCAGCAGTCAAAGTCATTGAATCGTAATCAATGTAATATGCCAAGTTTTCCAATACACATATCACAAGCGATTATGATTCCAAATTCTAACCTTAACTCGACAACTTCAGTCGGATTAATGCAAGATACCTTATCCATTCGACCACTGCTGGCACGTTTACTATTTTCAAACTAACGGATGTTTCAACCACTCGATCTTCGAGAAGTTGACAAAGACCAACTTGCGCTTTCAAAAATAAATCGACCAAAAAATAAAGCTTTAAAATGACATTATTTAATAGTATACACTGTCATAAAAATTTCTAAGATTTGATTTTCACAATGACATTAACAAATAAAGAATTACTATTTGAAAATTAATTTGAACCAAAATACAGCAGTACCTCTTGAAAAGTTTTTAATAAAATAAATTATAAAAAAATAAGCGAATAATAGTAACTATTATAAAAAATAACCTATTCTGTAAAACCATTGAAATTTTTTTATTAAATATATAAAAAATGTCCCATTTTGAAGAGTTCAGTCAGTGTCCTCAAAACATAAATTAGATATACCCAGTTCTGCATCACACATTTTACATTTTTTTCTTTGCTGTTTACCCCATAACATTTATTTAGTAATTCCATCTTATTACAGGCAGATTGTTTAACAATTCGACAATTTCCTGTAAAAATGTAGCTTGTCGTATGTATTTAATGACTTGTTTACCAACAGTAAAATATTATTCATTTATAGCTGTTACTTATTAAAACCTAGAGAAGTTAAATTAGATTATTTAATACAGAAATGATAAAGCAATGAATGAACATTCGAGCAATTGAAAACATTAAAAAAATTGTTATTAGAAAATAAATTATTACATGTTATTATTATAACATTATTAGTATATTTATTGCACGTTGAAAAACAAAAATCTTGAAGAGCTCATTCAATGTCATGAAACTCTAAATGTTGTGATATGCTAAGTTTTCCAGAACACATATCACAAACGACAAGAGAATCAAACCTTAACTTTGCAACTTCGGCCGATTAATGCACGATTCCTTATCAATTCGACCATCGCCGACAAGTTCTCTGTTCTCTAACTGACAATTTGATTTAATACTCGATCTCCGAGCTGTTGACAAAGACCAACAGCGCTATCACAAAATAATTCAATTAAAAATAAAGCTTTAAAATGACATTATTTAATCATATACAACGTCATAAATATTTTTATAGAGTTGCTATACATTGATGAACCACTATTGATTGATCAACATTAACAAATAAAAAATCAATCTATAATATTTAATTTGACCAAAATATAGCAGTATCTCTTGAAAACTTTTAATCAAATAAATTATAAAAAAGCGATTGAAAAGTAAACTATTATAAAAGAGAAGTATTAGAGGAAAATAAATTATTTGTGCAAGACCATTTAAAAAATTTATATTAAATATAGAAAAATTTCCACTTTTGAAGAGCTCAGTCAGTGTCTTTAAATCATAAATTATGATATACCCAATTCTGCATCACACATGCTACACCTGCTGTTTACCCCATAACTTCTATTTAGAAATTGCATTTTATTACAGGCAGATTGTTTAACAATTCGACAATTTCCAGTACAGTAAATGTAGCATAATTGTCGTATGTATTTAATGACTTGTGTACCAAGCAGTTGGCTAAAATTAATTATTCATTTATAGCTGTTACTTATTAAAACCTAGAGAAGTTAAATTAGATTATTTAATGCAGAGATGATAAAGCAATGAATGAATTAAAAATTATAAAACTGTTAGTTGAAAAATTTATTTCTGTCAAACGGAAAATCAATTTTATTACATATTAAAAAAATTTATTTTGAAGAGCGCAGTCAAAGTCGTTAAACTGTAAACAATGTGATATGCTAAGTTTCCCAATACACATGTCACCAACGATTACAGTCTCAAACTCTAACCTTAATTGCGCGGATTAATGCACGATTTCTTATCCATTCTCCCATCGCCGACATGTCAACTATTCTCAAGCTGACGGTTTTGTTTAAATACTCGATCTCCGAGCAGTTGACAAAGGCCAACTCCCCTGCCACAAAATAAATCGATTAAAAAGTAAAGCTGTAAAATTGCATGATATAATAGTATACACTATTATAAAGTTTAAAAAAAAAAAAAAAGTTAGTGAGTTTTTTTTTTTTACATTGATGAACCAGCATTCATAAATGATTGATAAGCAATTAAAAAATTAATATTTCAATATTTCATATTAGCTAAATATAGCAGTAGCTCTGTATAATTTTTAGAAAAATATAATATAGGGAAAAACAGGATTGATATGTTAATTATTTAAAAAGGGTACAATAAGAGGGAAATAGCTTCGTACTGTAAAACGTAAATATCAATTTTTTTTTAGTGTTATAAAATATTATTTGTAACTTATTATTTGTAGATGTTATTATCTTGTGTTGTGCAGCAAGTTCTTCAAGCCACAGCACTATATAGAAATAGGCAACACTACTCACTATCGATTTTGGTCTCAAACCCTACCAATGATCTCTTGACTTTAGAGGAATACTGACAGATCGTTTAGATATGCGTCCACCACGAAACAGTAAATTTTCATAAATTGAAGATGCCTTTAGTTATTTGATTGGTGAGCAGCTTACAAAGATCAACTACATGCTCACAATATTTACAGATTAAGACATTGAGTGCTCAAATGGCATAGTTTATAATTGTGTTCAGCTATAAACTCTACCAACAGTAAATTAAATTGCCTGTGAATTAATTTAAAATTAATTTAATTTAAAATGATAAATTGCCATTTATTAACTAAGGATTATTAAACAAATAACTAAAATTTAATAATTTAAAATGGAACATGGCCAGATTATGCAAAAATTCTTTAAAAATTTCACAAATATAAAATATACCATAGTAAAAAGAATGAAATGATTAAAAATTAGAAAAGAAGCTCTTAGCAGAAGCTAACTTACATTCTAACTTCTATTCATTTTCACTTTTTTTCTGCAAAAAGTGAAAATGAACTTCATTAAATATAAACAAAAAATTGGAATTTTTATGAACTCAGTCAAAGTCCTCTTACCATAAACGTTATGATATACCGAGTTTTGCATTATGCATACTACATTTAATTGCTATCTTATTTTTAAACAGATTCTTCTTTATTTTGACAGTTATATAAACAAGTAAATAATAATAATTTTCTTATTTTGTAAAATCATTAATAAACAGTAATTTATCATCATTCAAAATCCCGACTATTAAAAATAATTTTAAAAATTTGAAAGAATAAATGATCTCCAAAATAAATCCAATAATGTTTACCAGCGGATTAGTGGCTGATTGCTTAACAATTCGACGACCTCCAACACGGTAAATGTTGCATAATTGGTTTACGTATTTAATCTTTCGAGAACCGAGCTGCTGACAAAAATTAACTGTTCGTTGACAACTTTTACTGATTAAAATGTAGAGCACTTAAATGAGATTATTTAATATTGTACATTTTTAAATTATTTTTAACAGTCGGGATTTAGAATGATGATAAATGACTGTTTATTAATGATTTTACTTCATAAATAAGAAAATTATTATCATTATTTACTTATTTATATAACTGCCAAAATAAAGTAGTATCTTTTTAAAAATTTCGAAAATGTATAAATATATATATATATATATATATATATATATATATATATATATATATATATATATATAATAATGGAAAATATATATTAAAACAATAAAATATTGACAAACCGACATATTTCTTTATTATTATTATTATTATTATTTCATACGAAGCATTTAAAAACACTTCTTGGTATTAAGTAAGAAAAATATAGGAATAATTTTTAAAACCGTTGCTGTACCAAAACCTTCTTATCAACTTATTTATTTGATATTGGTAGAAAAATAAAGAACAAATGTGTTTTTAACTTGTGAGGGCTACAAATTATTTCAGTAACTGGTCAATAGATGGCGTATTCATTTAACTCGAAACCTTAAGTTCGAAATACTTAATTTTCTGCAGTTTTCAAGATAGCATTTTTTAAAACTTCTATTTAAACATTTACATTTAAATTTACTCATAAAATGGTTTCATGTTGATATTAAAATAAGAGAAAAATTTTTTAGCTGTGAGAGAATGATTTATTATTGTTAAACAAAATCGATGTAAAAGCCTTCTTTAATTTTCAAAAAAATATCAAAATGCTGAAATAAATCATATTAAAGATAGTCAGATTTGCCATTTTAAGATTTTTGATAACATAAACATGAGAAAAATTATTTTATATAAGGAACTATGACAAGCCTTAATTCTTAAATTAAGTAATCTGTAAATATCAATTTATAGACTTTCTTACTTTAGATATCAATGAATTAAAAACCAATTATTTTTTTTTTTTATATACAATTCCTTTTTTTTTTTTTTTTTTTTTAATTAATTTGCAATTTCTTGCTTCTTATTTTTCGTGATCTTTATACTTCTATTTTGAGCAAAAATATTACTAATAAACAATATTATTAGATAAACGTATAGACACTGTTATATGAGATGATTATTAGAGATGAAATGGCTACGCTGAAATTATTCTTCAGGGTTTTTCTTTCGAATTTATATAAAATAGAATTTTGAGGCACTTTTTATAAAAATTATATAAATAACTGGGACAAGAATATGAAAGAGGTTTTTTTTATAAAATTCATCTTAATATACGAGGTGATTATAATTAAAGTCCTACTTTCAAAATGCTGTAAAAAAAAAAGAACCACTCGTCACAACGTGTTCAAATTTGAACTGAAGATACTTGAAGAAGGGGGAAACGGTAGAGCATCAAAAAAAAAAAGTTCCAAAATGTATTAATAGAGCGGAAAAAACGACATAGAGGGAAACGGTATGAAAAAAAAAAAAAAACAGGGCAAAAGTGTATTAATAGATGGCGCTGTGAGTGGCATAAAAAAGCGAATTCGGCTTCCAGTGATATTTTCAATCGAAATGACAACATATTTGGCATGAGTTGCGCATTAAACCAACTGTTGTGTTCAATGTGCTTGATTGTTTCGGTTTTTTGACGGAAAAAATGACTTTCAAGTCATTCAACAGTTCTGACACTGTTAGTGGAAAGCCCATCCACTAGTGCAAGGTCAAATTTAATGGAAAAAATCGGTGGAACTTTCTTTTGATGCCATACCGTTTACCCCTTTCTTTAAGTATCTTCAGTTCTAATTTGAACTCCTTGTGACGAGTGGTTCATTTTTTACAGCATTTTGAAAGTAAGATTTTAATTATAATTACTCTGTATTTGATATATTCCGATCTCCTGTAATAAAACTTATTGCATCACAATTTCATTATCTGATGAAGATATGTGGTTAAGAAACTTTTTCAAGAAACGAAGAGATTCAATGACGAATATGAGTAATTTCTATGAAAAAGCATGTTTTTCATGCGAATGTTTCAAGTCTTCACTCATCAAACGCACAGTCAGGATATAACAGTTTACAGTCTTTCTGAAAAGCTAACCCCCTTACCTCTTCCAGTCTGCAAACTCTTCATGACACAAAATGTACACTAGTTCAAAAATTTAAAAAAATCTAAGTAATTGAATTATATTCTTATTCTTAATTCTTAATATTGGAATTCATTGAAATTTAATAATAATAGACATTTGGAAGAAACAATAATGAAATAATGCCGCAGAAATTAGGCCCAAAAGGAAAACAATAGGCTAAATTTCTGTCTTGAAAATGCAGAAAATAAAAAGATACCAAAAAATATCACCACTTCAAAATGAAGTGCGATCATCGCTATCTGCTATTCAGGCATGACAGCGATGTTCTATTCCCAAAACGATAGGGTTTTAGTTAATTGTCATCAAAGCCCACTGTTGTGTAAAGAAAATTTGAAGACCATGAGTAGTTGCACCAAGAAGATTAAGTACAGCAATATGTCTCCCTGAAGAATCCCAAACATGGTCTATCGGGTTCAAGTCCGGAGAGTGTGTTGATCAACACATATATATAATAGGGTTACGATGGTTAATCTCTACTAACCGAGATCTATTGTATCTAAAATCACCGTCTAGTATAATGAAAGAGTCACCAACGGCACCATGTAAGCGGTGCAGCGGGTTTATGCCTCATAGCAATTATTTTCAAATAGCGGTCATTTGCGGCACTTGTAATGGTAGGTAAACTATTGTAGAAGCTCCTTCAAGGATGATACACAAGTTAGAACGCCATCAAAAGACACATACTTATTCACAAATATGTACAGTACCTACCAAGTCTATCTCTTTCAGATATTGGACTGGGATAATAGCATGTTCCTAACTTCCGTCAGAAAAACATTCTGCTTGAGTCCCTTTGCAAACAGAATCTGGACTACTCAGTAAAGAGTACAAACTTCCATTGAATTGCACTAAAATTTACACGTGTGCGGAAGCAATTTATTCTTCAATTTTTGTTGGCGTAGTTTAAAGGATACACACAATGCCGGTGTGCAACCCTCTTCCGTGAAGCCTTTGTGCACAGTTGATGTGGATGCCAATCTTCCAGTGGCTTCTGCAAGTGAAGATCAGAGATACGTCGGTGTACTGGTTTTGTGTCTTATTGTAGTTATCTCCACATAATGGTTATCTGCTGTAATTGTATTTCTGGATTTTCCAAGGCTGTACCATTTAGAAGCTGATTCCGTCATTAGAAATGCATTCCACTATCTATGAACTACAGAAAGTCTCAAATTCAATCATCTTGCTACAAAGGATTGATTATGGCTTGCATCTGTCTGCTAAACAGCTTACCATCATAATTGTTCAGACAATGATGCTAAGTACTTATATTAATAAGTTAATTACGTAAAATTTGACTATCTCTAAATTTCGATGCGCAATTTGTACACGCAGAAGCAATAGACGCTTTCAAGGCCTGTTCTCGTTCACGTCTTTAATGACGTTAAACGATAGCAGCTCCACTAGTTTGTGTATCTTAATCGGATAAAGCAATGCATTCTACGTATACTGCTTAATGTTTATGAGAGATTACATATTTTTGCAGTATCAACGCAGCATCTCAGTTTGTTCCTTAATTTCTTAACACCAGTGTATTTAAAGAAGAAAAAAATTTTTTTCTAACATATATTCATTTTTGCATTATTCAAGGAGGAGGAAGGAGTCAAGGGATTGCAATGACATCCCATATTCCCGAAAGAGCAAATATTGTTTTTTTCGTTCTAGGTTTGTACTATAGGTTTAAAGTTTACTATATTTTTATGATGGCCGAGTGGCTAACGCTCTGGCGCTTGGTACCTAGCGCCAGAGCGAGTTTCGGCGGTTGCATGGATGTTTGTAGTGGTTCGGAATCCCCTTTATGATTACCACTTTTACTTTAGCGTAATATGATCGTAGAGCGTTGTGGGGTAGCATTACTCGAATCTGTAGCATATCGTCAAGCTACACGTGCCCTCTGGGTAGTGCTAATTGAGTAACAGCAGTGCAGCCCTTGCTTATGGAATAAATATTAACTGTCTCTGTATTTCTATCTGCATTAGATCAATGTTCTTCCATAATTTTGAGCTTTTAAAAGCAAACTTTGAAAGAAATAATCCACTTCAAAATATTATTTGTAATACGAATAAATGCAAACTTAAACCACCGACTGAATGAATACCACAAAAAAAATACCATATGGTACAAAAATTACTTCAACAATCAGCTTACTGCGCCTGGAATAAGACAAGATAATCTTTTTCTCTGATTGTCCGTTTTCGCCTATTTTTATTGGCTTTTTGTCTTATTTACGATTGCTTCTTGATTTGTTTCCTCTAACTGCAGATGAAGGGTAAGAGGTTCAGGAAAGGAATCATGTTCCATAATCGCACATAAGAAACAATTTGCAGCTAAATAGACAATTAACATCATGTGGTAAACAAACTAAAAAAAAGATATTCTCAGGCCATTTAAATTAATATTGTTGAACTGTAATTAATTAAGTTATTACAATTTCATTTTAACGAAATAACTCTAAATATTGATATATGATATAGTTAATGTGGTATAGTTAACAAAGTGGTTTAGTTAACCAAAATCTGCTTTGTGTTATAAAAAGTCCCAGTCGATTAAACATAGAAAAAAAAATTCTCATAAATAATTTCACTTTTAAAACATTACAAATTTAAACATTAACATTAAGAAGAAGAAATATTATAAAAGAAATAAAAGAAATGTTAAATTCAATATAAGCAGTATTAATAATTGTTTCATTTCCCCTCTAAAATTAAGAGATTATTTTTTTGTGTCGCAGTATTCCTAGAAAGGCATTATCAATCAGAAAAATGAAATATTTTTTTGCAAAGATCATTTTTCTATTAATTAGGATGAAATAAATTATGGAATATTTTACTATTTTGTTCCATGCAGATTTGGGTGCATTGATTCTGATAATAATCATAAAAAAAATCTGAGTGATTCTGATAATAATCATAAAAAAAATCTGAGTAACAGATATCTTTCTGTATAAAAATGTACATTTAAATGTACGTTTTAAATGTCTAAATGGTTCTCCCATAACAATTCATAAAACTTTATACATTTTTATACAGCTACAGATTTTTTTATTTTTTCCGTTCACTCTCCACCTTAAAACTAAAATTGTTTGCTAAATTCTGTCAGTTGTTTGCTAAATTCTGTACAAAGAAATAGCTGTTACTTCATAAAGACAAAAACAAAGGAAAAGAGTAATTTTTTTCCTACTTTTCCTAATAAATTATTTGTATGAATCTAAAATGTGGTACAAAAACGTTTAGAGTATGTAAATAAATATAACATTTTAAGTTATTAAAAATGTGTTGCTTCTTTTACTAAACATATGTTGATATTACTAAAATTCTGCAATGGTACATTTCTATTACTTATACTTAGAATTAAAGTTAAAAATCTAAATAACATAAATTATTGCATGTCTGTTTTCCAATATTGAGAAGAAGAATATAAGTAATAAATATATATTATTATTATTATTATAAAATAATGATGAGAATAATATGAAATGATTAATATACTGGGACTTTTTATACCAAAAAAAGAGAGTTTTGGGCTTAAATCAATTAGAAATCAATTAAAATTCGTAATTTTTAACATAATTTAAATAATTGTAAATTAATTTAAAATTATTAATGAAATAATAATCATAAATTAATAATTGTATTAAAATTTAATAAACATAATAAAATTATATTAATTATTATAATTATAATTTTTTTTATTTCATTTAATTAATTAATTATTTATTTATTTATATAATAGGTTTTTAGGGGTATTGTTACTCGCGTCCGTATCTTATCTTCAAGCTACACGTGCCCCCTAGTGTGCTAAATGAGTAACGTCGGTGCAGCCCTTGCTTATGGCATAAAGATTAATTTTCTCTGTATTTCCAGCTGCATTAGAACAACAACATTAGTGAGTAATTTCATATTTTCTTACAAATGAAACGTAAGACAATTGTGCAAACGTAGTACTTTTTGGTTTTCAATAACTGAAAATGTCTTTTTATATCAATTATCATTCTAGTACATTTTAGTTCGGTTGTTAAGTCTATTATTTTTCATTGCAGTATGTTGATTATTATAAAATGCCCTATAGTGTACTATAGTGTTTCCGCTGCATTAAGACAACAACAACATAATAGGTTTTAAAAGACTTTGTGACAAAAATTTCATATATATTGTACACCATTTACAAATCAAATATTTAAAATAAACTTGATTTCCTTATATGTATAATAAGATAAAAGAGTGCAAGCCGAAATTAATAAGATAATATTATTTTGTACCTAAATTATATTTTTAAAAGTGACATTTTGAGCACACAAAAAAATTGGGAAAATGCCAGTGCACTCTGATTAATAAGGGGTGTGGTTACCTCTTACAGATTACCAATTTTTTCATCGATTTTTTTCGTACCATCTTTCCTAGTGGTTCAAAAACTGGAAAAGCAACAAGTTTTCTTCTTAAAGTACACTCTTTTCTTACGCTAAAATAATTCCGTCTTATAAAACTCTACTTCCCTCTTTAGTTTATTCTGTTTATGCTGAAAACAAATCATATTCGAAAGTTTATTGGTCACGATATATGTCGATTACTGCAAGAAAAATTCTTTTGCAAACTAATATTAAAAATAATGAATTTCATTGTTTAAATATTAGTAAAATATATTTATACTATAATATAGAATAGTTGTTCCTTTATCTTACATATAAGCATATATAGGGTATCCCAAAATTCCCTCAAGATCTGAATTCCTAACTATCCTAAATAGTTTTATGGTAATGAAAATCTGATTCCCTTTCAAAATGCGCCTTTAGGAAGTATACCAAATTGTTTTCTAAAGCAAATCCTTGTGTACCCTTTATGAGAAACATTACTTCTTTTGGGCACCCTTTATACAGGGTGATTATAATTAAAGTCCCACTTTCAAAATGTTGTAAAAAAAAAAGAAACACTCCTCGCATGAATTCAAATTTGAACTGACGATACTTGAAGAAGGGGAAATGGCACGACATCAAAAACAGTTCCAATGTGTGATAATAGATGGCGCTGTAATAGCGGCATAAATAAAGTGAATTCGGCTGCCAGTGATATTTTGAATAGAAATGACAACGTATTTGGCATAAGATGCACATTAAATCAACTGTAGGTTCAATGTGCTTGATTGTTTCGGTTATTTGACGCAAAAAGTGTCTAAGTCATTCAGCAGTTGAGACACTGTTAGTGGAAAACCATATCAAATTGAATGGGAAAAATTGCAGGAACTTTCTTTTAATGCCATGCCGTTTCCCCCTTTTTTAAGTATCTTCACTTAAAATTTAAACTCATTGTGACGAGTGGTTCTTTTTTTTTTTTGCAGCATTTTTAAAGTGGGACTTTAATTATAATCACCCTGTATATAAAAATTTCCGACCTCATTTATTTTACAAAATTTTCAAAACAAATAGGTTACTTTTTTCTGTAATTTCCTATGTGGTCCATTTATATTGGAATTGTAACAAAGGAATTTGGAAAAATGGGCTATTTTCAGTTTTTTTAAAACCTTTGAACCAGTGATTTATTTAACATCGTGATTTTCCAAGTAGAAGAATAAGTCTTTTTAATGATTAAACATAACGAAAAATGTTGGAAATAAATTGTTTTGTTACTGAAATTACATAGAATCCTCGAGCACCAAAATCTACAAAATTAAGAACCAACTAAAACTGTATCAATAATTTTAGAATATTGAAGAAATGGCTCATTTAAAGCATGATTACAATAAAACAAAAGAATGATTAATTTTAAAAGGAGGAAAAAAAAAATTAAGATACATCAGTGAAATTGAGAAATGAAAATTCTGAAATTTACAAAAGGATATGAAAGCAGGTTTCTTATGCAACAAACAAGTTGACAAAAGTTTTGATGAACATTTGAATTTTGGAATTTTAATGAATAATGTGTACAAATGTTTCAAACTGAATAGTCTTTCTATGCCCGAATGGTGGTAAATTTTAATACTCAAAATTAATTTGAATTGTTATTGAAATAAAACATATAATCAATGTTCACCCTCTAAACGTCAAATCGTATTAAGATGTTTCTGATTTATATTAAACAAATCAAATTATCTCAGTACATTTACGACCAATTTATCTCATTACTGTCATTTTCCGAAAATATGGGGAGCTTCATTTGTAGTTATCAGAGATGTGGCATAAAGTACTCTTATCAATAATTAACGTGACTAAAATGACCACTTCGTTTTTTTATTTTGATATTTTTATCAAATAAGAGCAAGCAATTCATTCAGAATAACATAAAATATTAGAAAGCATTTGAAAAGACTTTTATTGGCACTATTATTCCTATTTTTTTTTATTTATGATAAATTTCTTGATATGATATTCTCGAAAAATGTGATGCACTGAACTCTTAATTATAAGGAAGGTAACATAAAGTAATTTTTTCAATAATTAGTGTCCATTAAAATGTTCACTTCATTTCAGAGCAAGCAATTCATTCGGAGAAAAATAAAGAAAATATTAGAAAGCATTTGAAAAGTCTTTTGTTAACACTATTATTCGTAATTTTTTTAATTTATGATAAATTCCTTGATATGATATTCTCAAACAATGGGATAATCTGCACTCTTAATTATAAGGATGGTAACATAAAGTAACTTTTTCAATAATTAGTGTCCATTAAAATGTCCTCTTCACTTCTTTTTAGTACTTTTATCACAGCAAGCAACTCATACAGAGAAACATAAAGAAAATATTAGAAAGTATTTGAAAAGTCTTTTATTAACACTGTTGTTTCTTAAAATTTTTATTATTTATGTTAAAATCCTTGATATAATCTTCTCGAACAATATGATACGCTGCTCTCTTAATTTTAAGGAAGGTAACATAAAGTAATTTTTTCAATAATTAGTGTCCATTAAAATATCCTCTTCAATTTATTTTAGTATTTTTATCAGAGCGAGAAATTCATTCAGAAGAACATAAAATATTAGAAAGCATTTGAAAAGTCTATTATTAACATTGTTATTCCTTAAGAATTTTATTATTTATGATAAAACCCTTGATATGATATTCTCGAGCAATATGATGCGCTGCACTCTTATTTATAAGTAAGGTAACATAAAATATTTTTTCAATAATTGTTGTGGATTAAAATGGCCTCTTCACTCAATTAAAGAAAATATTTAAAAGTTTTCTATTAACATTGTTGTTCTTTTAAATTAATTTTATTTATTATAAATAGATTAACAAATGCTTTCTTTGCTCAATTAGCAGCAAAAGGTTATCCAAATACACGTTACTCAAATGGTCACCCCTGCAGTGGGAAACGACTTATTTACAGACGAAATTCTTTTTCTCCTATGAGACTTTTTAAATGTCAGGGATGTTTTTTGTTTATTTTTCTGTCTCGCGCCGGCTGATTCGTTTCTTTGAATTCTATAAAGCTGAAACTGACATTAGGATATTTTGGTACCACCATAAATTTGAAATAAGCACTTTTAAATATCATCGTACTGTTCCCCCTACTTCTAAATCTGGAAGAATGCCTATAGATTTATTATGTCTATAATTGCCATGATTTTAGTAAAAATTCAAACCAGCAAGCTCAATTTTGAATATAAAATTCATGATATTTCCTTTGATTCTTAGGTTTTATCGTCATCCATTTTTTAAAAGTTTTAGACTATGATAATGATGATGAATTTGTTCCACTTGATTCAAAGTCAGATTCATTGTAAAAGAAGAGTTGCAACCATCTCCACCGATATTAGATATTTTGGTACCACCACAACTCGAAATAAGTGCCGTTAGGGAAGCCATCTGAGGAATTATTCATCCTCCTGAATTTGTCGATCTTGAAAGAGGCCTAAAGGTTTGTCATGTTACCATACTTTTGTAAAAATTCAGACTGGCAAGATCCTTTGTATACCAAATTCCAAATATTTCATTTGCTTCTCAACCAATTTTTAAAACTGCAGAGTATGATGCGGCTATGATCAAATTGAATCAAAGCCAGCTTAATCGTAGGAGTAGTTGGAAATGATCCGAAACGACATACCACGACAACAACTTGGAACAAGAATCCTCAGGGGAGTCATCAGAATGGTTTGGAGATTCCTACTAAACTCTTCAATCTTCAGTCAGAAAGATGACTTACGGATTTATCGTGTCCATCTCTAGGATAGACGCCTGCACTTTCGGTTTGACATAATTTGTTGGCTTCCGAACTGAACGTTTTCTATTTCGAAAACTTAATATGCATCAGGTCGCGTCAAGGCCAAACCTATAAATCCTTATATGATGATGACGCTTTACTTATACGACCGTTCACCATAAATATCAAAACTCAACCAATCCTGAAAATTTCTATTGATATTTAAACACATTTTTTTATCCATACATCTTCCTGATATATTAATACCATCGAATTACTTTCTTCTGTATCAGGGCATTGTAGAAAAATACAAACATTTATCTCATTTCAGTTTAAACTCTTCGTCTTATTATTCTATTTTCATAAAACATGTAAAAACAATATAACAAAAAATATGGAAATGAGTCTGGGATTTTTAAAATAATAAGATACACTAGATATCGATCTTCTGTCCCTGGGGTCCAATATTTTCAGGAAATACAAAGAAGTGAACATTTTTTTTTTTTCAGTCATTAAAGCTCAAATCGATCTCAGAACAATGATTACCTTTCTAATTAACGAAAAGATTGTTTTTCTGCTAAGGTCCTCTACGACAATGATTCATTTGTTTTCATGGGTATGTTTTTTATTACCAATTTTATTCTTTAAAATGTACACCATCGAAAACGTTTTAATTAATTAAATATCAGCTCAAGTAGCTGTTCTTCTTGTTATATGCTGCAAACAAGAATAATTGAATAAAAATATATTGTTCTTTTAAAAAATTCCGAAATAATTAGACGTCAAACTTTTTTTGAAGTATAGCAACTTTATTCAACAAATAATTATTGCGCATTGCCCATTAATCCCAAAATATGTCAGTTATTAACTTTGGGCTTTTCTTTCTATTTTTCGAACAGAAATTCCTTTCAATTGTTTTTCTTAGTAGTAAATGCATTCATATTATTTAATAGACCCATTTCAAATATGCACAACGCAAAAATAGTATCAATATTCTGAGACAGAAAAGTAGTTGAATTAATTTAGAATAATTATTCCATAATTGCCATTAGTGTTATAACTTGATTCTAAATGTGATCGATCAGTTTTCATTACTCGGACATACACAGATTCATTTGTTTAAATTATTAGTACTTTATATAATAATATATTTATTATTGTTTTCACTTTTATGGGAAGGCATCACAATGCATTATTTAATAATGAAATCATTTTATTGTAAAAAACGAAATGTGTGAATTTTGAAGTAATGAATGTAATTAATGAATACATGTTGTCGTTTTTGAATGAGGGACACTTCACGATGGGTACGTAGCAAATTCAAAATTATCAAGGGCTTGTACCACGGGGGCCTTCTATATTGTACCCAAATTATACCACAAGAATTTTGGACGAACATAGTAGAATATGGGGAGGGGTGTTCAAATCTTTCTCTCTGATCAAGACGAAATTACTTTCCGATCTACAGATTCTTCTTGTTCCCGGTGTGTTCGGTTTCGACTGTCAAGTTTCGAAGGGAATTGTCTCATTTTTCTAAACTTAACTCGCTATCTATTAAGTTACTCTGACCCTTATGAAATAGTTCAAAAACATGAGAAATGGCTTTTAATTATTTTCAATGCATTTAAGTGCAGAAGGTTCGGTTCGAATCCTCTGGTGGCGTTCTTTGCAGTCACCACTTTCTGAAACGAAGAGACTCGATGGCGAAGGCAGCGTATGTAAAAATATGTATTTCAATAGTCAGATATATTAACCTACTTCACTTGTTGTGATGGAAGGACTTTTCAGTTGCTTCTGAGAACCTAGGTTTTCTTGGATGAAACACTAGTAAAGGAATTCCGGTTTCCTCCCGTAAGAAATCCTCCAGGAAGCAATGTCTTTCACTCATATCACCTGTCAGTCAGCTGTTTGTGGTATACATTAGTGGAATAGGAGGCCCACCGATTTTCAACAAAAAAAAAAAAAAATGAGGAATGATAGCTTTTTACTTTATTTCTTCACCGTATTTAAAACATAGGAAAAAAATGTATTTATTAATTTTCTGATTAATCACAGAGAATTTTAAACATCTGTACATGGTATAACTGAAAAGAGAAGTAAGTAATTGAAATAATTAAGTAATTGATCAGCACTATTGAATTCCCCATTCTTAAACAGATAATAAATTATTTTCGGTATGATTGACGGATACAATATATTGGGATTGATTGCAAAATAAAAATAATAGGATGCTTTTATACGTAATATAGGAGCCATTTTGTGTTTGCAATTTAAGCATTTAAACATCTTTAGATGGTATCATTGGAAAGAAAAGTAAGTAATTGAACAGCATAATTGAACTCCCATCCTTAAATAGATAACAAATTATTTTCAATATGATTGATTGATAAGATATATTGC